>QYAP01000041.1:0-97490 GCA_003988905.1 Hymenotorrendiella dingleyae
TTGTGGTAGTTTTATTATATTTTAGGGTGGTGGGGTAGTAGAAAAGTGATCGGCTCGGTGTCCTGATCGGCTCGGTGTACAACCACGTTATATAAATATTTATTAAATTAATTCTAAAAAAGGAAATATTTAATAATTAATAAATATTTAAATCTAAAATCAATATATTAAATAATATAATTTAATATAAAAATAAATAAATTATAAGAAATTTTAAATAATAAAAAAATATTAATTATTATAAAATATTTATTTTAATTATTAACTTTATATTATATAAATTAATTTTTATTATTATAATAATAAAAAATTAAAAGATTAAATAAATAAATATTAAAATAATCTTTTTTCATAAGAAAATCAATATTAAAATTTATATTAAATAATCTATTAATTTTAATAATAATATTAAAAAGATATATAAATTAAATAAAATATTTTATAATTTAAAATAATTCTTATATTTATAATATATTATTTTAATTTAATTTTTAAGTAAAAAAGATTTTAAATTTATTAATATTAATTATTTAATATTTTTAAATAGAATAATAATTATTATAATATATTTTAATAATCTTTTTATTATTAAATTTAATAAATAGAATATTATGAAAATTAAATTAAAGCTTTTTATTTAATTTAAAATAAATAATCTTAAATTAATATTATATTATTTAAATTAAAGAATTTATTTTAAATTAATTAATATTAATTATAAAATATTCATTAATTTTAAAAAGGAATATTAATTATTTATTAATATTTTAATATATATAATATTAAAAAATAGATTTAATATCGCTTTTATTATTTCGGTTATAAATAGATATTCTTTTAATCTTATTTCTGAATATCTTATAATTATTTAATAAATATTAATATATCTTTATAAAATAATCGATCTCTAATTAATTCTTAAGGGGAATTTATAAAAATTAGAAAATTATGTTAATTCTAATTAAACTAATAATAATTAAATCATTTAATTAATTTCTGGTTTTATATTTAATTTAAATAATAATATTATTTTATGATTATTTAAAAGATAATTAATTATAATTATTTCTTTATATAAATCGGAATATATAAATTAAACGTTAATTAGAAAAAAGGTTATTTAATTTCGTTCTTTTTTATATAATTTTATCTTAAGTAAAATTATATTATATATTATAATCATTTATTATAATAATATAAGAATTATTATAATAATATAAGAATTATTATATTAACTAAAAATATTTGCTTTTATATATGAATTAAATATTATTAGATTCGGGAAAAGGTAATTAAAAAAGTAATTAAATTGAAATATATTTAAATTAAATAATAAATAATAAACGGATTAATGAAAACTTTTCCGAAATCTATATTTAAATTATTCCGTATAATTATAAATATAAAAGAACAGAAAGAATAGTAGTAGAGTATTAAATTAGTATAATACTTATATAGTATTCTATATAGCGTTATGCATAGTTTAAGGGGGAGTATTAGAATTAATCCTTAATATCTTTGTTCCTTATATATTAAACTATCCATATCTCTTATATAGATTTGCCCTCTTATATTCTCTAAAGGGCAATCTGATCAATATATTTGATTCTACCTCTTAGCTTCTTTAAAACAAAGGAAAAACAAAAGAGTGTGTACACTAAAGTGGAAGTGCAAATGCAAAAACCTAAAATAAAATCATCCAAATAAATATCGAAATAAAAACAAAACAAAACACTTATGCCAGAAGAGGAGCGGCGGCGACGACGACGAAGTGACGACGTGCTACACGAGAAGTAGCGACGAAGTAAACCAATTCCAACACTGTACGCTAGCGACGGCTTGTTCCAAAACTGTATGTCCTTATACCAACTGAGTCACCCTGTGCGCTGAAGTCCTTATTCCAAGTAAGTTACCCTGCGCAGAATGAGTAAACATCTGGCACTTCTTCCGAATTGAGATTGAAGAAGTAGGTGGCGGCAGAAGTGCTTTTCGAGAGTGGAAGGGATCGGCAGTAAGGTATGGAGGGCTCGAGGGGTCTGTAGCGTAGGATTCGAGTATAGGAGGGGGTGGGTCGGAGAGTTGAAGTCGGTAGTCGATATTCGTAAGCTTGATTCGAGAGTGCTTATCCCAACTAGGCTACCCTGTTGCGGATGCATGCCAAAGTGATCAATTCCGGCAGATCTTTCTTTTCGAGGGTAGGAAGGGTCGAATTCGGTATAGGCTCGACGAGTGGAAGCTTGAACTGGAAGTAAGAAGCTCGTGACAGGGGTTGTATGTTCGATTCGTAAATTTCGAAGTGACGGCAGCTACATCGGTAGTAGCATCGGTATGTGGATGAAGGGCAACGGTGACGGTGGCGGTAGTGACGTCGGTGAGGCTATTCGCAGATGAGTAGGGTGTCGGCGGCAGGCAGGTAGGCTGGCGGCGGCGACGATAGAAGTGAGGTTGAGGCCTGTGTGACGGAGGCCTTGAGAGTGCAAAGCTTGAATTGGAGGTTGCTGGTTGCTGGTTGCAGAAAGTTGAGCTTGAAGTCTGCAAAAGTGACTGAATGCAAAAGAATCTGGCAACTTCCGAGGACAAGAACAAGGCAAAACAGGCGTAATCTGGGCTGTTTCTGTCTTTTTGACTTGAATGGAGCTTCGCGGTGCCGCAGCTGAAAATTTGAAGTGCTGCTGGAGGCAATCGTGCCGAAATGTGTAAGAATCTGGTAACTTCCAGGGATAAAACAAGCGGAAAACAGCAGCAAATCTGGCTGTTTCCTGTCTTTTTGAGTTGAATGTTGCTGATGTCAATTCTTGGTGCAAATGCTCCACTTTTTCTTGAAATGCTTGAATTTAGAGGAGAGGAGAGTTGACCGTCGATAACGAATAGGAGGTTCGACGGCGTGGTAGATCTGGCAGTCGATCAGGAAGCTTGAAACGCTGTGATTGGACCGACTGGGATCGTTAAATTGAAGTGATTTAGGACCTTGATGGAGGAGATCCTGAGAAGTGATGATTCTGGCGAGTTCTTGACTTTTGAAGCAAATGTAAGCTCTGAATAGCTTCAGCCTTTATGCGAACATCGAGTGAGAGAGTAGTTGTGATTGATCAACGAAGTGCATGTAGTGGAGCCTTCTGAGTGGCAAAATTCTCTGAATAGTATTATGTAGACGTTAATCGAGAGTAGTTGCGATTAGTCGATGATATGCATGCAATGGAGCCTTCTGGTTAGCAAAATCCTGTTTTTGAGTCCAGTTCCGCGGACTTTTGAGTGCTTCCGAGGCTTCTAGTTGGTTCGCTTATGCAAGGAGGTGCAAATGCTGCCTGGAGAGAGAAGAAGCAAAGTGATGATTGCATGTCGGAATCGGATGGAAGATAGCGATTCCGAGCGAATAAGAATTGAAAGATGAATGGAAGTGGGTCTGATTTGAACTAAGAATTGGGGGGCATTCGAAAGATTTTGGTGGGAGTCGGTAACAGTCGGAATTGAGGCTTTTGATGTTGGAAATCTGGGTATCCAATAGAATCGAAGGGATGAATGGAAGTGGGTCCGATTTTTGAAGTGAGAATCGGGGGGCATTCAGACGATTTTGGTGGGGTGGCGAATGCTCAGAAAAATGAAGCTTTTGATGCTGAAAATCGAAGTTTTGCTGAAAAGGTCGCTGAAAGAGGCTACAACAACTGAGTGTGTTGCAGGGATGTACTCGCAGATTCGGAATTGATGGGAGAGGTCGATTTGAAGTCGTAAGTGTTGAATAGAATCTTGGTGGCGCAGATCCTGGGAAGTGATGCTGATTCTGGCGAAATTTTGAAGCTTTTCGTGTAACGTTAAACGCCGACGATTCTGAGGCTGGCAGATGTCGTAGAAGCTCGTAGAGGTTCGTAGAATGAGGTGGGAGGTTCGGTGGAGAAGTGAGGTTATCGCGAACGTGTACGGAGACGTCCTAGAGCTCCAAGGAACGGTGTTCGGTGGAGATAGAATCTCTCGACGCGATGGAAAACTCGATGCTGCCCTGAAGTAAAAGACTGACGAAGTGGAATTCGAACAAGAAGATCTGAAGAGCCACAGTCGTATCTAGGCCGTAACTCCGGCTAAATTAAGGTCTCCTACAATCGTATAGCATACACTAGTTCTCGACATACTAGTATTGCGAAGTTATTCTGCGTGATGAACACATATTTAAAGCTATTCCCGGATGCAAACGAATACAAGAAACGACTTCATCTTAGCATACGAAATAGGATGAAAACTCGAAGTCATTAGAGCCACAATCGTATCTCATCTATTTAGGGTTATCTAATAAATTAAATGAATAGGATTTTTTTTTTATTATTTAATTCATTTAATTAAATTGATTCATTATTTAATTCATATAATATTAATAATTAAATGAATTATTAAATAATTTATAAATTTTCAGAATTATTTCTGATAAAATACCGGCTATCTAATTCGCCTAATAAATTAAATAGGAAATTAAATTAAAAAATTTTAATTTTTATGATTTCTGAAATTTTATATTTTAAATAAATTTTAAATTTCTAATATTTCGGTATTTCTATTTTATTTATATTTATATATAAATTTAATAAGATATTAAATCTAAAAGAAATATATTTTTATCTTAAAAATATATATAAATTAAATGAAAATTCATGAATATATAATTGAATTTATATAAAATTTAAGGATATTTATAAATTATATAATTAAAATCTAAAATTCATTTATATTACTTTTCATTTAATTTATTTAATTTATATCTAATAAATAATTTTATATTTATTAATCTAATTAATTTATATTAATTTATAAGTTAATATTAATTAATAATAGTTTTATAAAAGTTATATAATAGAAATCGAAATAAAAATATATTTAAAATAATATAAAAGTATATAAAAGAGAAAATATTAATTTAAAAGATTAATATTTTATTTATAATTAATTATAATATATAATAATATTTAAGGTTATAAAACTTTAATATATATAATTAAATATATTCTTATAAAATATAATTTTAAATAATCATAATATTATAAATTAAATAAAATTAGTAATTTATTTTTATCTATTTTTTTTAATTTAATATTAAAAAGTATTTAAAGATTTAATATATTACGAATATTCACGAAAATAATAAATTATTTATCTTTTATTATATTATTATTTAATAATTATAATCTTTTTAAATATAATTTTTTATATAAATAATTAATATATTTCGATTTTAACTTTTTATATAATTTTTAAGAATATATTATAATATATTATAATTTTAATATAAATATTTCTATTTAATATTTAAGGGTTTTTAAGCTTTTATAATTAAGAATTCTATTAATAATAATAATTTTAAGTTTTTATTCTTCGAAATTAATTATATATATTAATAAATTCATTTCTATTATATTCGATATATTTATAAATCGAATAATCTCAAAAGTATAAGTATTACTTATTAAGTTATAGCGATTTAAAGTTAGAAATAATCGTTAATTCTGTATAATAAGGCTGTTTTAGAACCAAATTATCTCAAACCTTTCCAGAGAGAATGGTTAGTAGTGTGTTATGATTGGTCGGCGGGGTGGGGTGTGGGGCCGGGCCGAATCATCAACAACACCACCAACCTACAACTCTCTCTATTAGGGGGTCTGAGTTACTGAGATAAGCTCTGCGGGGCCGGACGACATTGTGCGGTTTCTCGGTCTTCTAGAAATTCCAGATCCCGCACCCGGATGTGGCAAATTAACCTTTTGTCGTACCTATGATGCTCTAAGTGGAGATAATATGGGGTTCGAGCTTGGTTGTCGATTACCCCGCGATTCGGACGACGTTGAAAGGCGGGGTGCTCTTGGTTTTACTACTTAAGTACCAGCAAATGAGGATTGGTTTGATACAGATTCAGGATTTTGTGTGGTTTTTATTTTGGATATCTGAGAAGTGAGTTTGGATTTGAAGAACGGGAAGAGTTTCTAAAGAGGGAAAGGAAAAGGATTGCTACGTTGAGGAAATAGACGGACAATATGACACCTCCTACGCGTGTTGGATTTATTGGGCTCTCAACTAAGGTTCGTGATTCTCATTTCTTCCTTCTTCTCTTCTCTCACTCTTTCCCTTTCCCCTCTCATCTCCTTTCATTGAAAACATTAAAAACATACAGGCTAATAGAACAATCAGGGCTGGGCCAAAACCGCACATCTACCCTATTTGCAAGAGAGTCCTGATTATGAGATTGTGGCTGTGTGTAATAGTTCTGTGGAAAGCGCGAGGAAGGCTATTGAGGCTTTGGGGTTGGAAGGTGCGAGGGCTTATGGGGATCCGGAAGGTGAGTTAGTGTTGGAGAGAAAAATCCCGATGTGTTGAAGAAGTAAATATCAGCTAACATATCCGTTTCCTCACAGATATCGCCAAAGACCCAAACATCGACCTAGTAGTCTGCGCCGTCCGCGTCGACCGCCACCTCCCCACCATAACCCCCTCCCTCAAAGCCTCCAAAAACGTCTTCGTCGAATGGCCCCTCGGCCGCACCCACTCCGAAGCCCAAACCCTCCTAACCCTAAAGAACACCCACTCCGTCAAAACCGCCGTCGTAGGACTGCAATCTCGCCAGGCCCCTATTATTTTAAAAGCGAAGGAACTGATTGATGGGGGGAGCATTGGCAGGGTGTTGAGTAGTACGTGGACGGCAGCGGCGGGGATTAATGGGCCCGAGGGCGTGAGTGGGGAGATGGAGTATTTGGTGCAGAGGGAGAGTGGGGGGTGTATTTTGACGATTCCGTGGGGGCATAGTGTGGATTATGTTATGGCTGGTATTCCCCCCCTTTCCCCCCCCCCCCCTCTTCTCAACTACCAACACTTTTCTGCAGTTCTAGGCACATCCTTCGCCTGCACACCACCACACTCTCTCCTCGCCAACAGCATGAAAACCATCCCCTTCCTCTCTCCCACCAACGAAATCCTCGAGAAAGAACACACGAAAACAGCACACGATTTCATCTCCTTCCACGGCACTCTTTCCCCTAACAACCCCAATAACACACCCATCCCCCTCTCCATGACCCTCCGCGCCGGCGTCCCCTTCCCTGGCACACCCGGCCTCACCTGGTTTATCCACGGTACTCTCGGCACCCTCCTCATCACGGCCCCCGGACCATTTCTAGGGATCGGCTATCCGAATATGTCTCTAAAACTGCATGCCCTCTCTACTGGAGCAGTGGAGGATATAGCTATTTCGGGCTTGGGACAGGGTGCGGAGGCGAATGTGGGCAGGATTTATAAGTTGTTGAGGGAACGTTTGGTTGGGAAGGGGGAGGGGGATGTGAATTGTGGGTTTGAGGAGGCGGTGGTGAGACATGGGATTATTGAGGGCATGTATAGGGAGAATGGTGTTGATGAGGGGGGGTTTGTTTGGAATTAACTTCTATAGTCATACCTAAATACGTCGTTGGCAACCGAATATCAATCAACACACAGCAAAGGAAGCCTTTTACCTTACCACCTTCTACGCCCTCACCCTATGCAATGTTGCAGGTTTTCGTTTGTTCAAGGATAATGGTTTCTTTCTCGCATTCTATTCAGCCCGCTGAATGTATCATTACTCAAAGGGCCATGCCTAATCTGAAGTTATATCAGCCCGAATTCGTTTTCAAACTCTGTTTCGATGTCTGAAATTACTAGGTACACAGTTATGTTTTATTTTAAACACCCTTTCACCTTGGCATTTTGATCTACCTGGAATACGCTATTAGGAAAAGAATAAGGATCAAGAAAGGTGGGATATTGATTTATTGTTAAGAAGGGATTCATTTTCGTTTTTGTATTCTATGTTATTATCTTCTTGTAATAGCAACTGGAACTTTTCGATATGTTTTCGAGCTTTGAGATGGGTAGTGCTTTCATCCGCCCCTCCTCGCCTAAAATGCCAAGAGGTTAGGAGAGGAGGAATAGAAATGAGAGGCGGGGAGAGGTAGGAGGAATGGAATTCGTAGGAGGGGTTAGGAGAGGAGGAAGCTTTGACTAGGCAAGCTAGAAGAGGAGGAATAGAATTCCCAGGCAGGTTAGGAGAGGAGGAATGCTTTAGCGCTCAGGCGGAAAGAGGTGGAAGTGCTTTGGAAGTGTTCATTTCCGACTTCCGAGACCGAAAAGGGGCGCCGGAAGCTTAAACGAGCATTTCCTGGTACTTCCGAAATTTAAATAAACTATTTTCTAAGATTTTTTTATCCCTTTTTAAGTTTTCGGCCCGGGAAATGCTAAGAGGCTTCTAAGGCGGGGATGGGAGAGGTAGGAGGAATAGAAATAAGAGGCGGGGAGAGGTAGGAGGAATAGAAATGAGATGCGGGGAGAGGTTAGGAGGAATCAAAACCTTGGCAGGTAGGCTAGGAGAGGAGGAATGGATTCCTCCTGACCCCTCCTAGAGGCGAGGAGGGGAGGATGAAAACACTGGAGATGGGTTTCCATTCGGGACCACTTTTACACGTATTACAAACATACCGTGCTTTCATCATATTTTCCAAACAGGACCATTTGTATACTCATCAACCCACAACTATAATACAAATACTCATCTACATATATCACAGTAGACGTAGAAATTATCTTGAATCTGCTAGTGCTTATTCTTTTTTCGTTGTTTCTCTAATGAGAGGTGAGTGATACATATAACTAAAGCAATCACACTTAACCCCCAAGAGGGAGATTCGGACAGCGAGGAGTAAAACTCAACAGCTTAAACACTTGAATTTCCATCCTACCTTTATTCCATCCTTCCAATTTCGAGCCTCGAAAATATCTGAGTGGAGACACCTAAACGAAGTCACAGGAACGCCAGAAGAGAAGCACAAAAACACCAGAGCAAAATCCTAGGAAAACGTAGTGTGACAAGAGTGTTAGAATCAGCACAAGTGAATGCGGGAAACCTACCAGTAGAAACTAAACACTAAGAGTAACCGCGAGAAAGTGCGATAGCATGGGATCATGAAAGTTGGTGAAGCTACCGTATTAATTGGTTTACAAGCCCACCTCTTCTCCCCTATTTAGGATCTCATTATGTTAGACTATCAAAGAGAATGGGGGTTAGAATGGGAGAGACCTCTCCCGTTTCCTAAACCTCTCCCATTTTAATGTTTGTTCTCTCTTATAGGTCTGGCATAATAAGATCAAAAGGGGAGAAGAGGTGGGCTTGTAAACCAATTAATACGGTAAAGTGAGGTGAAGTAGTGAAGTAGCGAAGTAGTAAATACCACGATAAAGCGCGCCTGATATGATGAGGCTATATGTGCTGTGGTGGATTGAATTGAAGAAGGAGATGGATGTAGATTGGATAGTGTTCGATGTTGGAGGTTAGAATAGAAAAGGTGAAGGGGAAAGAGATGGGAGGTAAGAGGGAAAAGAGGTGGGAAGAGAGGAAGTGGAAGTAAAAGGAAAGAGGGAAAGCGGGGTATAGTATAGTATATTAGGAAGAGGAATATAAGAAAAGACCGAATATGAGTAACCGACTTCCAAATAAAGCACATACACCTTCCTTGCCCATAAACCACTCCCTCCCTTCTCCCCTACACAAGACACTTACACAATCAGATCAAAACTTTTTCATTTCGTTCAGCAAGCTACAACACGTATTGCCATTACCGCAAAGCAATCCCTGCTAGCATACCTCCTACGTCCTTCCATCTATCTATCTAGCAACCAAGCTATTTCAGCCAAGCCTGCCCAAAAATATTTAATGTCCATTCTGAACATATCCCAAAAAAAAGCAAGCCCAACTCCCGCTAATATATGACACCCAATCTACCACATCCATATACCCATATATACACCCCCACCTCCCCATCTACCCACCACCATCCCACCTCACCCTCTCTACTTCCTCTTCAACAAATCCGTCATAGCCCTCTTCGGCCCCCCAAACCTGGGCAACTCCCCCATCTCCCTCGCCCCATCATCCTGCACAGCCTGAGGACTCACAACACCCGTCCTGGGATCAATGCGTCCGGGCGTGCCCGCCGCAGTCGTCGCCTCACTAACCGTCGCACCTCTCGATCGGCCACCGGCCTGATCCGGAGACATCTTCCCAAATACCGTACTATTCGTCCTACTCACAGCCTCTGGGATATCCATGAGCCCACTCCCCGCCTCGAGATCATCCAGATTCGTTCCTTCCTCCGCATTGCCCAGCTTGCTCCTCCCACGGCCGAAGAAGCGGTTTTTGTGTGTTCGGCTGTTGGAGCTGGTGACTTGCGCGAGGCTGTCGCGGCTAGTGGTCTTAGCGATGGATGCACCATCTTCACTACGCCGGTCGTCTTTTGAGATGCGGGGCGAGGAGACGGGGTTGAATTTCGGTGGAAGACGTGGAGTTGGATCATCAAAGACGTCGCCGTATTGGTTGCCGGATGAGACTGCTGACATGCCTAGGGAGAAATCGACTCGTTTGCCCATAGCTCCGATGGACTCTCCACGGCGGCGTGAATTTGAGTCACTGCCACGAAGGATAGACGTAGCGTGTCTCATGGATCCCTGGGAGGACTGAGGAGGTCTCGAGGATTCTTGAGGAACAAAAGGAGGATCTGGGTTATTACCTTGAGGGCCGAAGCCACCAGGGACAAAACTTTCGCCAGATGCCTGTGGGTAGTTGCCCTGAAGGTGCATTGGGTTATGTACACCTGCACCAGGCAGCCTGCTACGTGGACCTTCGATACCTAATTCTGTCATAGTAACCATCATGGCGCAGATGAACTTATTTCGGCGTTGAAGACGAAGAAGTTCGTTTTGCCAATTGGATTTGTAGAAAAAGACGACATTGAGAGTAATCGAGTAGGCTTCGTAGATAGTGGTAAGCTCAGTGAGAATATTCTTCTGATACTCGCGGTTCTCCGATCCGACGAAATCAAGAAGACGTTGACGAAGAGCATCAATTTGCTCAAGCGTAGTGCCGAATTTAACAGTAACAGGAACGGCTTCCGCCAAACCACCTGAGCGGCGTTGATTGAGAATGAAAAGGGTGTTCAAGTATGAGTTAGGAGCCTATTTTATCAGGTCAGTTGAGTCAATTTCAAGCTTGGACAGTTTTGGGAAGATCTAGACGCCGCTATACATATTTCTCTCCCTCTCCCGTTTTTGACCTTATTGTGCCAGGATATTTGAGAGAATAGAGGTCAAAATGACAGAGGCTTCAACAACGGGAGAGACTCTCCCATTAACCTCAATTTTCTGTGAGGGTCTGGCAGAATAGAGGTCAAAATGCAAGAGATCTCAAAAACGGGAGAGCCTCTCCCGTTCAGCCTCAATTCTCTGCAACAACCTGAAATGAAAGGGGATGACAAACCTGAACCACATGACCCTCCATTTTCTTAAATTCCGTAAACAAGAGCGAGATCTCTTTGACAAAGTAATCGTCACCTTTCAAACTGGACCCAGTATTACCATAAATCGTAACTCGATCACCGACATCAAACGGATGCTTGACGAAGACAAAGATACAGGATTGCAAGAACTCCTGAGCAGTCGCAGAGAACAGCCAGGATAGAGCCAACACTGATGATCCTAGCGAAGTCAAGACACCCGAGGCCGAAGTCGAAATAATGGAGACGAAGACCAAGACCGTGATCACGCAAACGATAAACACAAAGACGCTGTTCAGTTTCGAGACGACCGAGTCGAGATCTTTGAGAGATGCGGTGATGGCTTTCCTCTCACGTCCAATCTCAACACAAACTGCCTCGAGTTCTTCCATGGAGATATCGCCGTTCAAATCTTTATCAAACATGGTGAATGCAGCATTGGCTTCCTCATCGTTATCAAAGGCGGGGCGCAAATCATCCGACAAGACTGTTTCCACGCTCTCATCTGCGACGAAAGTACGATACAGACGGCGGGCAAGAACCTGAGAGCCAGTTGTGGTGTGTAGGAGTTGGAGGATACTAGGACCATGTTAGTCAATTTAATACCAGTATTGGACGGGTTCCAAACTTACACTTGATGAGGATGAGTGCTGGTAGCTACTTGTTTCCCCGTAAAATCTCCCGCAACCTTCCCTGCAACATCACCAACACGATTCATTGCGCGACGGGCATTCTTCTGTGCCTTCTCAACAGCAAATAACATTGGAGTTCGTCCTCCAGAAGCGGTATGATGGTTTGGAGCAACCTCAAATTCCGAATCCTCCATGGCAATCTTCTCCTTGGAGTATGTGTAAAGCTTAACCAAGCTCTGAATCTGGAATTTGTTGATCTCAATTCTGTCGGCATATGTCCTGAGATGGAAACTGATGGCGATGAGCTGGATGATGATCTTTTCGATGAAGTTGAGAGTAGCTGCCACGAACAAAGATATTATGACCTTGTTCATGATCGTCTCCCAATTCTTCGTTGACGTATTACCGTCTATATGGTGATTTTTCATCGTCGGCAAGAAAGAAATCTCGATGGCCAACCACCAGAAGAAAAGTGTCGCAGGTAATTCGAGTTGTTTGCCCAGATCTCTCCACTTTTTGGCGTTATTTGTAAAGATACTCGAAATGAGGCCCATGGGGAACGGAATACATTTTGCAATGATCTGTAGTTGTTAGAAATCAACCTACAGAGATGGGTTGGTAACATACACGACCCGCCCACAAAGTCAACCAGACGATTTCCAGCCAGATTCCAAACCAGAAAAGCTTGACGCCTCCCACCTCAGCTCTATCATATAGTAACAGTCCCAGCAATGTCGGTATCAGCAATATCAGGGTAAGAGGCGTAATGTATATAAAGTATCGGACTAGGAAACTGGAATTGTGAATCGTTTTGAATACTTTGGCAAGTTTCGTTGAAGGGTTCTCTGGTGGTGAGTAGACTTTTGTCTTTTCGTGGATAGGTGTAGTTCCAACATCAAAATCATCAATTGGTTCGCCTCCAGTTCGTGACCTCGATCGTCCCATAGATTTTGACCTTCCCATACTCTCTTGATCCGCGATGGAAACCACCCGCTCGGCTCGCAGCATTTCCAAGTCATCATCCAGTCTTTGAGATTGCTCCCGCTGCGCCGAAGGAGACAATGGGGAGTGGCTTGAGTTGTGGAGGTTGTCATCGCCCTTTAAATAACTCGTTGTAACCCGCAGATGGTTGTGGTCTATTTCCTCGTCCTCCCGCCTGCCTGCCGAATCTTGAAGTGTGCCGCTGTCAGAGGAGCGTCTCTGGTGTCCTTCTGGCGCAGGACCGTTAGTTGAAGGGTGGTTTGGCGCAAAAGCCGGAAAGGAGTATTGGTCCTTTTCGTTGGTGGGAGTAGACATGGCTGTTGGTTGCGAATGCGATTGAAATCCCAGAATTGGCGCTGGTATCAAAAAGTTGGGGTTGCTCGCCTACGCGAGATATTTATGGTATATCTTCAAAGATAAAGAAAAGGCACCGCCCAGCAGATCGTGGACAAAGAGGATTCGACAAGACGCGCTCTAATTCGTGGCTTTATATCGTGTGATGGTCTTCTAGAAGCGTGGCGTTGGAACGGACAATGGTCGTAGTCTTGCTTCTTCTATTGACAGAAAATCGGTTTCGAGTTCGTTGGAGTGGGTAGTGGAGTAGTAGTGGAGGGGCTCTGTCGAGATGTTTGAGGAGGATGGCTGGAAGAGTCGAAGGAATGGGTCGTCGATGTTATTAATGCGTGAGGAACAGAGTTCAATTAGAAAGGTTGATTGTGATACAAGAGCATTAAGGTGAGGAGGAGGACGAGCACGAGCACAAATGATTGTTCTACAGCGCCCCTCCTATGAATTGCGTCGATCTCTCTAAAAGTTTCTCCTCATAGCTCATAGGGCGGGAGCGCCAGAGTTTTGTGAGCTGGAGCTGGACCCCTGCCAGGGGAAGGGAGACAGCAGCTCTCAGGATTGGCCTCATGGCTCACCCTGTCGCCCTGTCGCCCTCCAGACTCTAATGGGGCAACATTGCCATAAATAAGTTGCCCGCCGCTACCCTGATCAGGAACTGGCTCGAGTGCGAATAAATGGATCGGGAATTCTGGAATCTTGTTTGCTGTTGTCGGTCGCGGACGGTGGAAGATTTCGGATGGTGGTGCGGGACCTGCCAAGAGCCAAGAAGGCCAAGAGAGCCAAGGTACGCGGCTCGACGTCACAGAAAACATTTTCTCGTTCCTCAGAGTTCAGACCAACTTTAGACGAGACGAACGTTTGCACTTCGTCTGTCAAGCCGCTTTTCCAACCCTCCGAATATCTTGGTGCTTGTCAACACGAGCTATGACTTTTATATAACTTTTCCCCAGCTTCTTTCTCCGCGTTTTTATTCTTGGTACTCGCGTTTAGACCCCCTCCGAGGATCCATCACAATCCTTATCGCGACTCCACGCCCCTGATTCCATGGCTTGCATTTCTCGTCACCCATTTCTCTCCCTGCAGGGCAAGATAAGCGGCAGATTACCCAGGATTCAGCGTCATGTCGTGACCAATGATATCTCCCACGAACCTGCGCGCGCCAGATTCAAGATTGTTTCTTGTTTCAGCCACATGCTCACCCCCACGAGTATCGCACTGGTAATCAGATGGAAAAGCTAAAATGACGTGCCGCAGGGTTGAAAAGGCATGGAGATGAAATTATATTAATTTTTTTATATGTGGTGCGGGAGACGGTCTGGCCAGAAAACCACGTATTTCATATCTCAGTTCAAGCGATGCCACCTGCGACGTCTTCACCGTCTTTGCAGCGTGGAGTAGGTAAAGGTTTTTCTTCCCTGCAACGTCTACACTCCAATGATCTAGACGCTTTATTTATATCAGATTGTGGGTTATATCTCCATTTTAGCTTCTAGGCCCTTCGACGAACTGTGATTCTGAGAGCCAAGTCGCGGGCCCTCAACCACATTTCCGATGGGACTCGGTTTCCAGGTTCAACCTCACAATTTCCACGCTGGATAGATACAAGCCAGTGCATGTGAAAATGACGGGACGAGAGTAGGACTTTGACACAGAGCGGTCGCTCTTTTGGACGACCGTTTCGAAAAACTCTTTAGTTTTCTCACCGTTGCTTCATATGGTTGAAGATCGGTACTTCAATTCCACGCCTCTGATCTGTGCACCGAGTGCCTCCGATATCTGGCCGGGTAGTCGGGTTCTGTGTCAGGTCTTTGCGCAAAATGGTCCGAGACAATGAATGCAACTCTTCTAACTTATCAATCTCTATACCGAACTTTTTCCACTCGCAAAACTGTAGTTTTCTTAAAGCTGATGTCTAGAAGAGGGCATATTTTCAACTGTGGCCAGCCAGTGTTAGAAAAGGAGTATCTGAGTTTAAGCGAGAATTACACCGGAAATGTAGGTCCTTGGTGCCACCACATTGTACATTCTTCCTCTTCTGCAGCGATCTCTCACGCAGAACAACGAGCTATTTACATGATAGCTCGGCCAGTCACCATTTTGAGCTATCAGGGAGGACTTTGTTACTTCAATGACGAAACTTGTACAAGCATTTGAAACTTTCCTTTTTGCTTCGGTGAAGATCAATCGCTTTGTGCTCCTATGATGTCAGGTACACCAAGTAACGGAATGCAGGTACAATCGGCCGGCTTACATAGGAGGCGTAAGTTTGTGGTCTTGTACCCAGTTTGAAGTAGGGCTTGCTTTGTGTTACCAGGATCAAACCTCTGTTTGTAATAGCATCTGACTCCTCACTCCTCACTTCTTACTCTATACTCTTCAATATACCTCATATCTCTCTGCTCCTATTCAGATTCAAAACGGATTCAACAATAGCATATTTCCATTTCGTCACTTCACTGCAACTAGAACACCGTACGACATAATGCTGTGTAGTAAATGTGCATGGATGCATAGAAATCCTATAGAACATGTAGGACTGAACCTTGACTCTTAATGATCGGGTTGTTGTGTGGTAAGGGTAGGCTGTTTCTTGATTGATTTCGTGGGTGATTATATGGAAATGAATTAGGTGAAATGAGATGAAGTGTAAAAGTCTAAAATGCGAATTCGGGCGTATCCGGATTGGTTGCTTGGGATGTTTGGATGGCATTTACACCCCGGCAGCGCACGGGCCTCGAACACGACCCCAGATCTTCAAATCTCCAATTCGCGCCAACATTTGGGGGGCACACGAACCTCCAGAAAACACACCCATTTGGCCAAATCGAAGTCCTCGATGTCCTCGATAGGACGGACAATTGAGATCAGACACGTATGCTCGTTAACGTCTCTCGCAAACCCCCCACAATCCCTAGGAACCCGTCAACATGGATCAAGCAGATGTGCCAGCTCTGCTCTCGCGCTTGAACAGCGATGAAGATGCTATGCGCAAGATGGCTGTCTTCAAACTCCAATCTTCTATCAATGATCCTGCCTTTGCAGATGTCTTCATTTCATCGGGCGGCCTTAATGTCCTACGGCGGCTCATCATGTCGACGGGCGGAAACACCTTGGCATATGCCTTGCAATCGCTCTCGCGGCTCCTCGAAGTTGATATGGGTTGGGAAATATTTGAAGCTTCTGGCAGTGGGGAGTTGGTGGAGCGAGTGGTGGAATTGATTGTTACACATCCGCTGGTGAACATTCTGCGAGGTGCTATGAGTATATTGGTAGCCCTCGTTTCGCATTCGCAGAGCAATCGAGGTTCTACAACGAGGACGGGAGCCTTTGGATTTCGCGCTCTAAAGCCAGCCGTTGCTGTGTATCCCCAATTCTTCGAGATGGTGGTCAGCCAATTGAATAGCGCAGATCATGCGCTGTGCGCCAACTCGCTGATGCTATTAAACGCCCTAATACGAGACGCCATTTCCAACGAAAAGGACTTGGCGAAGAATGGTGGAACAGTCGAGGAATGGCCAAAATTTATAAAACGATTGCAGGATCTAGGTGTCATAAAGGCCGTTTATGTTTTGATGCAGAGCAGTTCATTGCAAGATTTGGCACATCCATTACTCGAATTCCAATCTTTGACAAAGGTCTTGCTCAAGAAATGGAGAGATGTAGTCGTGGATTTGGAACACCCCGATCACCGGAGAGCGTTGAAAAGTTTACATCTGGCAAGCGCCCCCGAGAAAAGGGAACACAGTCATAGCGTCAATGGGTCTAATGGTTCCAGAACCGAAGAGTTGGCGGCAGAAGGAACTTCTGGTAGTACAAGGAAAGGGAGTAGGAAACACAATCCGGAAAAGTGGCGAAGACTTGGGTTTGAGACTGAAAGTCCGGCATGGGAGTTTGATCCGACTGGGTTCTTGGGAATGATGGACTTGACGGATTATGTGAGGAAACAGGAGGATACTTTCCAAAAGCTGCTCTTGGAGCAATCTTCACGGCCGCTCCATGAGAGATGCCCAATCGCCACGGCAAGTTTGGCCTGCACCGTTATTCTTTACGAACACTTTGATGTTGAAAAGTCGGATGTTGAGGATGCCAAAAGCTATCTGGTTCTGGATGGAATGAAGAACTACGATAAGATTTTCCGGCCACTTCTTTTGCAGTGGTCAAGACTACATACCGCTTGCCTTCAATCGTTTTTCAGATTATGGAAAGCTACTGGAGCACAAAGAGAGGATTTTGACAAGGTTGCAGAACTCGTTCGTATTCTCGTTGAGAAAGTTGTCGGGCAAGCTTCGCGAACCAAGGATGTAGTCGAGTTGGAGGAAGAGCTATCCGAGTTTGAGTACTCACGATTACGGGAGTTGCAAATGGATTTATTGGAAGTGAGTTTCGAGGATGAATGGGGTCAACATCTTCACAACATTCGAGACGAGCTGAAAAATGAGGCTTTGCAATTTGTTAAAGAGCAGCGTGTCAGATGCCTTTTGGAGGGAGCTTGGTTCCCAAGGCAGATCCAACACAAGTCTAACGCCGAAGATGATGTTTATGGAAACAGAGGGAAACCCGTTAACTCATCGTGGAGATTCGTGAGACTATCTCATAATCGCCGATACCTACATTATGCCGATTTCGACTCGCAGCGAGACAAAGCGCCGTCACTAGACACACTGCCCGAAAAAATCGACCTTTCAACCATCAGCTCAGTGGTCTCCAACGTTTCGGCGTCAAATGACGAATCATCGAGCATATCGAGCACGTCAACCCTCAAGACCCAGCCAGCGAAACCTGCCTCTACGACCAAGATTACTATCAACAGCTATGCTGGTAACCCAGAAGATACAAAACCAAACGGCGACCCTATAGAGAAGGCGATCTTGACACTTATGCCTGTCACGCATAGTCTTGCTTCCGAGTGGCTCGATGGGCTGCTCATGATCCTCAACCAAGCGCCCATCACTGCTGAAACTAATAGACTGGTTGGTCTAGTCGGCGATTATGGACTTAAGATTCGACTTTTTAATGTTAGGTTGGGGGATGGGTTTGCTGTTAATCCTGAGGCTGGCGTGGTTCCTTCGAGGGAGGGGCTGGATGAGGATTACTTCTACGAAGTTTGACGCGCTGGGGCGAGAGGCGGGGATGGTGGGTGGGGGAAGTGGGTTGGTGTATGCCATTATGACTTGCGGTTGATTTAGTCTGTGTTTTAGCTTGGGGTGGAGAAGGATGGGTTCTTGTGTTTGGTGGTGCGATATGGGTTGCCTTGATACCCCTTGTATATATTTTTTGGGCTTGTATACTAAGTAGACTGATATGATGGTCTTGTGTAAATCATGTAAGATTACAATCTAAATAAATCACTGATGTCGTTTACACCTCTATGTTCAAAAGATGGCGTTATCAAGTTAAAGTATCCTCTCCCCTTTACTCTCACCCTGCATCAGATCTCCTTACATCCTCTCCTGAAACGAAGTTCCCTAACCATGCGAGGGCGTACGCTTTTCATTCATCCTGCCGTAGCTTGGTGACGTATTGAAAGATGGTGTTGATTTCGTCGTCGGGTGGTGGAATTGCGTGGTGTGGTTTTTGGGGGGAGTGAAGTGAAGTGAAAGAAAATGTTTGAATAGGTAAATAGGGATACGGCGGTTGTGAGGACACAAGCACGACATTGCCAATACAAGTTATATTAACTAAACTGCCTACAAAGTGTGTTCGGTAGGTATTTCACCTGGGGGTTGATCACGTGTGCAGCTTAGCAAGCCTACCTACCTACTTCTTTTCTTCCGTAGCCTTCTCTTCAAGCCACCACCACTGTGACGACCTGAAAGCTGTTCCAGTTCCAGGGTCGCCACGTGGCTGGTGAATCATGTAACTCGCCTCGTCGAGTATATAAGCGTCGACCTTTCGAGCTCTCTTTCTCCCGTATCTAATCTTCTAAGAATGCAAACCATATAACCCATGCACACAAGTACAAGCCATTATCCAGAGCACGGGGAGAAAAAGAGCTCTGAAGCAAACCTTGAGGATATACTTACTCTACGGACCCACTCGTCACCCACCAACGGACTAATCCTTCACGGCGGAAAGCTCAACCTTCAAAAATCAACAAAAAAAATAAAAAAAATTAAGGAAAAGACATACAACAGTGGGTATTCGCTGGTGGTCACCCACCCAACTACTAATCCACCGATTTAAGGCTTAATTGAGGCAGAGCGGACGGGATGCCATGTTTTCCTTAGTCTATGGTCGTATGTGATAGTCATGGTGATGTGCGAATTTATGAAATGCGGAAGATTTCGGTTCGAGGGTTAACTGCATCCTTCAATGTTAACTCGATTCCGAGAATTCCATGCCTTTCGAACCGAAGGATAGGTTAATTCTACCTAAGTGTTATCATCACTGTTTTGGATAAAACTCTGCACTGCCATGCTAATAGCTAAGCGAGCTACCCCTGAATGTCACTACAAAGAACTACTCAACGCATTGTACTTCGAGCAATTGCCAAAGGAGAAGTTTACGGAATAAAGCGCAGGGAGGTCATTGATTTAGATGATATTATTGATGACAACAATACAAAACGTAGCAAATTAACAATCGACCAGTAAAATATCCACAGCGAAGCAAACCCTAACCAAAAACAGACTTTCTCCACAGAAGGACTACAGTGAAACTTTGTCCTCAACCCAGAAGAATGCATCTCGCAGCAGGAGAGCACCAAGCGGATTCCGGAATGGTAGTGTCAGATTCTATAAAATGTAAATCAGCATTGATGGAGAGGAGAAGGAGGATAAGCGGTCTTACCTAACATCCTTGGCGACCAGCAGCAGTGATAACATTGATGCAAGCAGCACCCGTGTACGGGTTATCGGCTTGTCCATCGGGGCAGGAGCAAATGGAGGAAAGGCTGGAGCCGGAGCCGCAGATCACGGCGCAGCGTCCTTTTGGATACCTATGTAATGACTTTTAGTGAAGTGAAGGGATTGTGAGAGAGCAAGCATACTCGCAGGAAATAGCACCGCCGATGCAGCCGCGGAGACCGTTTTGGGCCATTGCGCTGGTGATGGTTAGGGTGACGAAGGTGAGAACGCGGATGAAGAGCATGGTGATGGTGGGGTTGAGTTGAGGTGAGATTGGAGTTGAGGTGAGGTTGGAGATGAGGTGAAGAGATGGAAGATTGGTGATGGAAGGTGAGGATGGGGGTGAGAAGTGTTTGTAGTGAAGGAAGACTTGCTTTATATAATCGATTTGTTCCTTCCAGAGTCGATTTTATCTGGAGTCCTTGGCATATGACATGCCTCCACAACACTGTTGACAAGCAGAATTCTTGCCAAGTCGATCAAAGTCAAAATCAATCTCCTTTGTTTGGTAAAGCCAATGAGTCGCTATCCTAGAGGCTAACGCTAGTAACTCGTCGTTAAATTGGATCCCAAGCCTTTCTTGCAAGAAGATCACGGCAGGATATTAACGAATCGGATTAGGCGACCCACACTGAAGCGATTATATAACAGGGTTTTTTTGCTGTAAAAATAAGGTCAAATTCGTATTATAGGCAAAAATATATTACGTTTCGTCCAATCCTCGCTAAAACACTCCACAATAAACCAATCCCTTCATGAAGACGCCAAGTGACCTTTAACGGCAAGATCCGGCACGATGTAACCTTTCTTACTGGCAGAATTAGGGGTCGCACAGGTAGAATAGTAGCCGCTCTACAAGGTCTAGAATCGTTGCATCAGAACTGCGCCCTCTGATTCCTTTCGCAGCTCGAACCTCTGCTAGCGCTTTCGAAAAGAACAAATAAGAACCCCTACAGACCCAGTTTTGCAGGGGGTGTCCATGCCACCCCTAATTCTGCCAGTAAGGAAAGTTACGGTAGGTTGTAGGGCGCTGCCAAGGGGGAGGTCTCAGAAACCAAATTCCCCGCGGCATAACATAAATTCATGAGGCTAACAGCATGCGGCTTTCCCCGCAGCCGAACTTGTACCTGCATTAGATCTCGTAAGTATGGGTTTTAATACGAGATTCAGAAAGGTTGTTAGCCGAAGAATTTATATCAACGACTGAGGTGAAATCTACTTGACCTTTTATCATTACCTGATCTTTGTTTGATTCAGTATACTCGTGATCTCGCCCTGTAACTGTCCATACATCTCGACGTACGCTCAATGAAAAGTGCATCTATTCTACCCATTTTCTAGGGTTCTGAACTATTGGAACCCCCGCGTTGATCGTGCCCATCAACCCGCGGGTAGTGGCGCGTATCTTCAGAGTGGATACGGGATTTTAAAGTTACAGTGAGATCTCGGAACTCTTTCCCCACATGAAAGCTTGGTTGGTTGAAAGTTTGTTTGCCGCCGGCCCCCGGGATATCCCCAAGTGCTGTATCTTGTTCGGTGGAGCAACTTGACATGAGAAAAATCTGCCTTTTGAGTGGGAAGCTTTGACCATAAAGGCGAGTAAAGCGTGGGGAAGTACACTCTTCGTCACCAGACTGATTTATATCGAACGAGTCATCAAAGACTAGGCGACTGTTACCACGAACTTAATTGTGGTAGGATATATTTGGTGCCAGTGAATCTGCATGAGGGCTTTCAACCCTTATTTCTCAATCAGCACTGAACATTGATAGTGTTCATATCGGAAAGAACATACTCGATCTCATCCTTGAAGACAAGGTAATATATTTCTTCAAATACTTCAACGTATCGGCCGGCGGCCCGGAGAGTAGCCATGTTTGGTTGATGGCATTTTCGTATTGCATCATGCATGAGACAAAAGTCGCTGAGGTTGCAGCTGGAAAGCGCCAAGTCATGGACCCAACAAAGCAAAACACGAGACACTGAGACAGTCGTTAACGCGGCGGATACTCGGATTTCCCAGCCGGACCCCATCTTTTGGAATACGTGAGACAAGCAAACACCCCACGTGGGAGATCGTTGTCTTAATGAGGAATAATACGCATTTATTCGCCGTTATCGGTTTATCAATGCTTGGATTTTCTAGCGAATCTAATATCGGGGGTCTACTGGCATCAAAAAGTTTGGTTCGCTAGAGAATTGAGTTCAGCTGTAAGAGATAAACAATACGATGGAGTTAGCTGGCTGTAGTAAGCACAGAATTCTGTGTCTAACCATAATAGCTGATGATTATGTAGGAAGTAAAGTGATTTATGCACCATTTTCTGGGGTCAAGATACAACGACAACTGGTAACCTGCTACCCTGGCTTCGATTTTAAATTAACGGTGTCGCTTGTCATTTCTAAACTAGGTAGGAGAGACATATTGAATTTGGAATTCTAGCCAAAAACGATGGACAATCTTGAAATATTTGCCAAGCCATTCTTTTGAAATCTTGCCAAATTGCGTGGGTCTTTTATTTCTCATAGGTACTCAGTTGCAAAGCTGGCTATATAACCTAGCACTGTTCTCTGGACAGAAGGAAAATCAACTCAACAATCCAACAGCATTACCATTCACTTCCACAATCACTTCTTCCTCAAACACTTCTCTACCACCAACCGCCAACATGCTTGCTATCAACACCTTCAGCTCCATCGCTGTCTTCCTCATGGCTGCCACCGGAGTCGTTGCTCAAAATGGTTTGAGAACATGCATTGGCGGCGGCATCAGCTGCGAATACCCCAAAGGTACATAACACCTGGCCACCGCTCCTGTTCAATTCTTTTCCTCGGTCATTTTTCAAGACATTTGTACTGATAAAGTTCCTAGGTCGATGTGCTAGACTCTGCGATGGCATTGTTGGTCCTTGGGGTGTGGCATGCGATTGCCCTGACGGACAAGCAGACAACCCATACACCGGAGCTTCTTGCATCACTATTGCGCAGGCTGCCGGCCGCCAGAGCTGTTCGAGCTAGACTATTGTCGATCTATTCACTCTGCTAGATTCTGGTATGTGTTTGTCGCATATGAAGCTAGAGTTGATAATCCTAACAATTACATCAGGATTGAAGATTCAGCATCTATTCGCTTCTCAAGGGGAGGGGGATTTCAGGAAATGGGTTAATATTTGGTTGCGGAGCTTGTTTGTTAATATTTTGATGCAATTATGGGTGTAAATAGTCTACAGCAATGGCGGTACAACTCCCAGGAGTGTCAAATTTGTTCAACTGCATTTTGGAATTGGAATAAAAATGAGTTGACTGCAAATTCTGCATGTGTTCATGGCATTGCCAAATATTGTGAATTCATTCCAAGCATATGATAGTATCCCCCTTCTTTTTCTTTCTAGTAGCTGTGCTGGCCAGCACGTCGCTTAGCTACAGTCGCACATGCTCGATTAGGGGGTTCGTCACGTGAGCTCGGTTATCTCGCAGGCCCCTTTCTGTACCTAGGTAGTTCTTCACGCAGTTAGCGAGCGCTCAACCTTCACATCATTATGAATACCGCCGAGTTCAAAAATAGATTCAATTTATCTAATTAAGCGATCAACAAGACCCGAATCGGGTATTCCAGCAATATTTCGATTACCAGCCGTGAACACAATAATCCCCGCAATCAAGTCTGAAATCGCAAGCACTAAAGAAACCTCCTCCAAGTCAATGCACAAGTTTCAGAGCCTGAAATTCGATAGATTTGAGTGTATCTGCGGCTGCGTGCGGCTGCATTATTTCCTTACTTTTCCACTGAGAAAGTGTCCCCTAGGATGTCATAAAGAAGTCAAGCTTGAAGCTATGGATATTCGTCCCAACTTCAACAGTTTGCTACATGGAATTTTTGCGAGTGAGTGTAGGATCTGGCTCTCTGAAGTTTGGGAGCGGGGTTCAACTGCAGATCTTTGGAAATAATCGCAGACTTCACGAGCAAGGTGCTATCTATCGTGCTGCGTGCAGATCGCATCGTGAATTGAAACGTCCAACTACGCACAGCCCCCTCAAACATCAACGGTACGATTCCATTTAGCGAGGTGTATTGCCATTATACTGTGCGAGATTCGGAAGGAAGAAAGACTTTGAAGTCTCGAGGAAACGTTATTCAATATTGATCCGCTCGATGTGATTCGAGGAATTTCATTGTATGACCTCAATGAGAAGCGAAAGCAAGGTAATCTGGGCCACAAAGAGCTATAAAATATCCAAAAAAGGTGTTTCCTAACAGAATTCCACAATATAGGACTGAACCATTACGATTTTCTCCCGCCGCTTAAAGCACTGGCGGTAAGTTGCCTCCTCTTATGCCTTGCTCATGGTTACTAACTCATCTTAATCACTGATAACGATTTCGATGTCAAGATCATGTTTGACTAGCGCAAATTCTGCAACAAGATCTATCAAGCTGCAAAATATGTCATCGAATCACTTGAAAGCGACTTTAGACCGAATCCAACAGCAGCGAAAACCGGAAGAGAGTCAGTTGCTGACAGATGGATCTTGCCAAAAATGACCAATGCAGCTAAGAACATGGTAGAAGCATTGGAAAAGAGAGAGTTTGGCAGAGCAACTCCCATTGTGCATCAGTATTCGCTACGAGAGTTGTGCGATACTTACTTCGAACAATATCAGTCTGGCTTGCTACCCATATTACGAACTGAGTATGGGTGATGTGATTGCGGAAACCGAATATGAGCTGATTCTCGACATCTGGTCGGCGCATATCCAATGGATGTTGAAGCCCAATGTAAGTCCTATGTCACTTTAGCTTCTCATCCCCAAGAAAATGATGCGTAGTGTATTGTCAAATTTACGAAATCCAACCTCGATCCTACGCAACAAAAGCAATTACAATGAAGCCAATTTCTCTGTGGAAAGGGGGTGGGATCCGTTGAGAAAATATCCAAGGAGCAGGAAAGACCTCTAGGCTGTGTTGCATACGGTCTGGGAAGCTGAGCCGCATCCATGCTCAGGCAAGCAAACCTCCAATCGGTAGTCTACTAGTTGACACTAATAAACTCATTACGTCGACCTGGATACCGAAATTTACAAAGTAACTGCAAAACTAGCGAGAGCTACGGAGGCATCAAAGAGTAACCTGGAAGACCCCGCGTTTATGGGAAAGGTAGAAAAAAGGTCGCATGCTGCCGAAAAAATGAGGCTGGCAAGTTGCGAGGTTGAAATTCAAGGTATGACCGACGTCACTTGTCAATTCCAAAGTTTTAAAATAACTTGATACCGGCAGCCTGGATATCCCTTCTGCTGCCACTAAACGCACGATCTCGCCAAGACCTTAGGCGAGGACTCAAGGCTCCCACTTCTAGTTTATCCTACAGGTTTAGATGTCGATTATTTTAAGTAAAACTTGATTGGTATTGAGATTTCATGCAGGTTGGTTATTGAATAAAAGGGTGAAGCTTTTGGTTGTTTGGTTGGATACTTACGGCGGTTTGAAGTTAACTTGAATCTACGAACTCTTGAGTATCACGCTTAGTGGCAGCGATTGGCCAGAGATGCTGGGCGCAGTTAGAGAAATCTGCAAGAACTCTCAAGCATATAAATTGAAGCTATTCCCAAATTTTGGTCGGATTCGTGGAAACACAATTTGTTATTACCGGGGTAAAAGCATAGTGCTAGCGCCGTTACATAGCGCTCTCACTCCGTTGTGTACACATGAGAATATGAACTTGTGATCATTATTGTAGGTTGCGGTTCTGGGCGTCGTGTTGTAGTTTTTCCTGCGGGCCAAGCGGCAGCGTTTGCGATCGTTCCCACCAATCAACGTTCTCTCTCGTTTATTAAGGGGGTTGTCCGGGGGCCGGTACCCGGCTCGCTAACTTACCACAAACAAAACCTGACGTGGTTATGGGTCTGCGGCCCCGCCAACCCGATCACTTGGGGAAACATTCTCGAAGGAAGATCATAAAACCAATGCTTGCGCCATCTGGCTGTACACAGCCAAAGGACTTCTCTCTCTTTTATTTTACCCCCTTAGCGCAACCCCGGTGGTGACAAGCTGCATTCATTCGTTTTATTATAAATTCCCTCGCTTAACCACTTACCAACAATATGAGATCCTTCAATCGAATGCTGTCTCTGACAGCGGCTTTGAGCCTTGCTTTCACTGCTTCGGCCCAGACAGATGACGATTACGATGAGTGTGAGGATATCATCCCCAGTTCGACTGCGTCTGTTGCTGCTTTCACTCCCGTCGCCTCTTCCACAACCGCAACCTCTATCTTCACACCTGCGGTTTCCTCCGCCGCAAAGGCCTCTACTTTCACCCCCGTTGTCTCGTCGGCTAGTTCATCCACAGCTGCTGCTTCTACTTTTACATCTGCTGTTTCCTCGACGGCTGCATCAACATTAAAGATCGCTGCCTCTCCAGTTTCTGCCACCTCATCTGCATCTCCTAGCGCATCCAGCGCCGCCACAGCCAGCAGCTCGGATTCTTCGTCGTCCGGCCTCAAATACATGGTGGTATTTGGCGACTCCTATTCATCCACTGGTTTCACGATTACCGGTGGATATCCCTCCTCTAGCGACCCTATGGGCAATGGTGATTCCACTACCAGCGGTGCACTGAACTGGGCGGGCATGGTCACCGAGACCTACAATACCAGCGAGGTCCTTACTTACGATTTCGCTGTATACGGTGCCACCGTCGATACTTCGATCGTCCGAGGCTCAACTCCAGCCGTCATCACTCAAGTTTCATACTTCGATCAGTACCTTGCCAGCAAGCCAACCTTCGCTCCATGGACCGCCGATGACCTGTTGGTCGCTGTCTGGATTGGCATCAACGACGTGGGCAACTCTTGGTGGGATGGCGTCGCATGCCCAATCGACACTGTTATGACCGAATATTTCAGTCTCATGCAGAACCTGACAGACGCCGGCGTTACCAACTTTGCCTTTTTGACTACGCCACCCTTTCAGTATGCCCCTGAGTTCGTTAGCCAGTCAAACTTGCCAGCTCTCGAGTCCAACATTACCGCCTATAACGAGGAACTCGAAAGCCGGGTCGCCAGTTTCAAGACCGCCAACAGCGGCGTCTCCGCAACTGTCATCAACGTCACTGAATCTTTCATGACCGTCATTGACAACCCAACCGCAAATGGTGCAACGGATGCGACATGTACCAACACGGACGGAACCACCTGCCTTTGGTATGATGGGTACCATGCTGGACAAGCTATTCATAAGCAAGTAGCCCAGGCTTTTATGACAGCCATGACGGGTGTATTTTTCTAAACCAAGCGAGTGATTGCTAACGCATTGTCACTATTGTATATATGTCTAGTACTGTATATAGCTGTCAGCTTTCTTTCTCTGTAAATATATTACAATTTTCATACTATTTTTATAACCCAGCAATATTCCCAATAAAGTTTATTGTCTTGAAATTCTTGTCCGATGGTTGTATCGTTTGATTTATCTCAGTAAATCATCCGCTTCTTGATTAGTGGTTGTTGGGGTGTCCGTGCCGACTTCCCTCGCTTACATAAGGCACCAAGAACAGGGTCTGATTCACTGAGATAACGTTTGATCGCGCATTTCCGTTCTTCTTAATTGCCATTCCCCCTCCAAAATGCGCACTTCCTCGTAGAGTGAGTTCATAGCCATGGTGTTGTCGTACATAGTCCTCATCAAACACCCCCGGCGACGTTTTCCCTTTACGAGATCGACGTGCCTGCCACCAGGTCTACTGGCTTGTGAATCTTGGCGCTCGTCGCTGCGATTTTCGAGGCCTGCATTCCCGAGGTGAACTTGACTTGCCGGGCCGCGCGGGTGTCACAGTTATATGCTGCTGAGCTCTTCGTAATGAGTTTGGTGTTGTCTGATGCTCCATTGATGATTATATTCGCAGGAAAGGGTTTCGGGAAGGCACGGCATGCTTATTAATCAGCAGGCTCGGGACGCGAAAAAGTGTAGCCGATCAAATTCTTGGCGAATTCAAATAGTCGCGCATTCAACTGTAGATTCCATCAAGTTGCCCACTCTTCAAACGCGTTCGTGTGCATCGCATCGGCCATCGCGAAGGGTGGAAGACACATTGATCGCGTTGTGGCCGAGCCGATTTTGGGAAGAGAAGGACGAATGCGAAGAAAAATGGAGGAAAAAGATGGAATCCGAGGCGGGGGTTTATACTCGCGCTAATCCGGATTCGGACAAGCGTTCCTTCTTTGGGAAGTCGCGACTCTGCGAGCCTCTTCTACACTACTCTCGCTCTGGCGTTGCCGCTTGGCCGCTGAAGCGGCATTACATTTGGCTAGTCGTCATTTGAAATTAGCCGCTTTGGGTTCGCACTTTCAAGTTGCTCATTTGTTGGTGCTGACCAACATTCTATTAGCAAACGTGGTGGCTGTACGTGATAACTTGAGCCTTGGAGAACAGAAAGGAACGCCAACAGTTGAGCAACACGTAGAAACTTCGACACGATGTCTATAGCGCACTCAGTGATTAGCATTGTCCAGTCTCTTGTTTGGGGCTGCATTGCTGTTGCGGTCCAACGATTGCTTTCACTTGCTATTCGCTTTCGTCGCAATCTTGCTACGGCAAAATCATCAGGAATTCCATATACAGTGGTACCGTATGTATATTTCTCGGTTTAGGGTAATCGTACTTTGCTAACAAGTATGCGTAGTGTATATGTTTTGTGTTTGCCGTGGCAAATTACCCAGGGTCTTTTCCTCCCCTTCTTAGCGCGGCTGCCGACTTCGTGGACAGATTCGTGGTTACCGTATGTACAGTACCAAGCTACTTCTCTTTTCTCAATGCATCATACTCTGTTATTGTTCCTTCAACCAGTCGTTGGGGAGCTTAAAAACTGATTCACCTCATGAAATAGATGGCTTGACCTCGGTAATCTCTGGTCGAAAGGCTATACACCCTTCAATTCAATCCGTACGAACGATATAGATGATGTTTTTATCGCCGTCTCCCCTCAACGCAATGTCCTATGGACCTGCAATGCCGAGTTGAACCATCAGATCACAACTCGCCGCCTCGACTTCCCTAAGCCTATCGAAGTCTACGGTCCCATAAACGCTTTTGGCCCGACGCTTCCCGGCGTTGAAGGAGAAGAATGGCGAACCCTCCGTAAGGTGGCAGCACGATCCTTTCACGAAGAGACAAATCGCCATGTTTGGTCCTTTACACAGAACCGTGTGAGGATGTTGAGCCGCGACTGGGCTTGGCAGTCCAACTCCGAATCCGAAGCAAAATACCCTGAAATCAAAGATTTGCATAGAGATCTGGCCCGGGTAACCCTACATGTTATCAGCAATGTTTGCTTCAGAAAGATTATCCCTTGGCCATCTTCCGATAATGTCAATCAAATTTTGAATGCTAAAACTGATGCGAAGCATCAGTTAAGCTATGGAGCAGCCATCGCTTCCATTTTTGATTATCTACCCATCTGTTTTGTTACCCCAACTTGGATGCTCAACACTCTCCCAATTCCCGCCTTCCAGACTGCCAATCTCGCTCTTCGCGAATGGCAAAGCTATATTGAAGAAATGCGGAAAGAGCGGATTGAAGCACACAAAACCCCATCACAACCTGAGTCCAACTCAGATCTTCTCGACGCACTTGTCCAGGCCGGTACCAGCGGAATCATTTCACCATCAGCATTGAATGGGAATATATTCGTTTTCCATGCAGCAGGCCAGGAAACAACAGGCAGCACACTAGCTTTTGCACTTCTTTTACTAGCATGTTTTCCTTTAGCCCAGGAAAGGCTCCATGCAGAACTGGACTCCCTGTCTTCGTTTGTTTCCGAGTCGTCCGATCCGTCATCTACTGAGCTATCTTATGAAAAGTATTTTCCAGCTCTTCACAACGGCTACACCGGTGCTGTCATATCAGAGACTCTCCGTCTGTTCCCAGTGCTTTCCTGGTTACCGAAGTGCACCCTGTCATCTCAAACCGTTACCTTAAACAATAAAACATACACCATTCCAGCGGATACACTCATCCTTATCGCGAGTGATGCAACTCACAGAAACCCGAAATACTGGAGCAGCAAAACCCCAAAAGATGTCCAAGAAAGTAACCATCGCCAATCACCCACCAGTTTCCTAGCTCGCGAATTCTCCCCAGAACGCTGGCTCAACGAAGAAGGAAAAGGAGGATCTCACGGTGCACATCCTCTCCCAGGTTCATATCTTCCATACAGTGCCGGTCCTCGGTCTTGCATCGGGTTGCGTTTTGCACAAGTGGAAATGTATGCCACGCTAGCGACACTCTTGGGTCAATACAGCGTACAATTAGTAGCAGAGGGGTCGAAAGTTGGAGAGGGTAATGATGCGTGGTTGAAGGCGCGAGATTCTGCTCTTGATGTCTTGGAAAAGACCGTTTATTTTGAGATGAGTCTTAAAATGCCGGTGAAGATACCGATGAGACTTGTCAAGAGGAAGTAGGATTGGTGGCCAGAATAGGATACTCGATATGCGCACTTAGTTTTCAAAACTAAATCCTTACTTCACAACGCTATCCGAGTCTGTATTCGCCACTCATGCAATCCACGCCCGGAATCCTCTCCACCTCAACATTAACTCCGCTACCCGTACTTCTCAATACGAAGTGACCATCTACAATAATACAGGCGATATAGCTTAGTAACTACAACTCCTCGTGTCGGTTTCCTAAAGTGACATTACGACGATATCACGGGCTGCTTACTTTCGTGTCAGACGGTACTGTGTAACCATAATCGTCTCTTCATCACATCACTAATCCAAGTAACCCGTTTCATTGGGTAAGAATCAATTTTGGCGGCTCGTAAACCACGTGGGTTGTTCGGTGAGTCTTGCCGAACCACGGGCTCGGGTCTGCTGAGGAAGGGAGAATTATTGAGGAATCCTTGCTATGATAGCGCTTCAACGTGTTCCTTGTATTGCGTGGGGTTATTGATGGACTGTATTAAATGAGCGATGGATTTGAGTCCATTTGAAGATAGGAGGAATGCGGCTCTGGGGAAATCTATTGAAGCTCATGTGTTGTGTGATGTTGTGTGATGAGATTTCTCATCTGAAATACGGATTTACATCATAGCTCCAACATAGAACTCTCATCTTTGAGCTGGGTGAGCCCCAGTCAGGTGCACTATGACGACTAGTGAAGTAATCAATTCCGTTCACTAACGTGTTTTGTTAGGCAGTCTCGAGTATTCTCCAACTCCTAGTGCTCTCGTCATTTCACAAATACTTAACCACATGAATTCGGATGCAACGATGCATTTGAGTTTCCAAATCTTACCTGTGGAATCAAGCCGATAGGACAAAACCAATTCTCGCGCGCTGAATAAAATTAACCAATGCCAATCAACTCGCTCCCGAAAACTTTATTGGCCCCCAATCTTCATTATTTAACTTCCCTCGCGGCTTTTGAAAAAGGATTCTTACCATTGATTTGCATTCTTACCATTGGTTTCCTGAGAGAAGGAGTCTCATTAGCTGAAGCTGTATATCTTTGGCTTATTCAGATTGGCTAGATTCGTCTTCACGAACCGCTGAACGTGAGCCGGACGCTTTCTGTTTACAGACTTACGACCCACCAGACTTTAGGACGACGATGCATAATTGCTAGGCTTCAGACCTTATTATGAGAGACCGAAAAATGTATATAAGACTCCCTACGTCTAACCCACAACCTTTCCACATCTCACCAAACATCACCTCAACACTTCCAAGTCTCCAATCGTACAATCCGCAAAAATGGTCATCCTCAACTCCCTACTCTCCACATTCTTCATCGCCATAGCGAGCGCCGCTCCTTCCCTCACCAGCAGCCAAAATCCTTCCCTCACCAACCGTCAAGACCCCACCGAAACCATCGCCGTAGTTGACTTTTACGCCGACTCGGAATGCGGTACCAGCGCTTCACCTCAGGGTCGTTTCGCTCTCACGGCAGCTGATGAGTTTGTGTGTTATACTGTGGAGTACGCAAGTCTCAATATTGATTTTCTGCCGAGTCAGTTTGGTTGTGAAGGTATGTCGCTAGCATTTTCATTTTGCAGGAGCGGGAGGAAGGGAGTTGGGAAGTCGAAGCTAATGTGGTTGGGTGATTTTAGTGAATGTTTATGACAGTGTGGATTGTGAGGATGGGACGGAGGCGGGTGTGTTTATTGATGTGGGGGTTTGCAATGTTGCTATCCCCGAGGCCGGATCTTTCGACGTGACTTGTAACCTTGGGGACTAGATTGTGACATCTTGGAGAAAGGTTTGGGTTTTCCGGGGAGGACTCGAGTGGAAGGTTTGTTGAATATTGGTGGGGTAGGAAACAGGCATGGGTTGTTTGGGCTTTGTTGCAATTACTGTCGCTACAGTTATTTCTGTTGGAGCTCTTATTTCATCACTACAAGACGTCTCAGCAATGCATTAATATTCCTGATATCTGTGAGAAGACTTGACACATGTTTACCAAGCTTTTTACGAATTGAAACTCACTGCAGGAAGGTCCTAAGGTGTCAAGTTGTGGATGAGATTGTCAGGTTCCCTCGTAGACAAAAATCTCAAGCCCTCACAATAACCAAACTTTTCCATTACATTAATCTTTTTCCTCGTCCCCCTAGACAAACCCCCAAACCTCCGACCTACACAATACTATCCGTCTCAAAAAACGGATTATTAGGATCGTACGGAAACTTCCTCACAACCACATCCCCCAAATACCCCGATAAATCCGGCAGCGTCGCTGCGAGATCGCCCACACTACAAGTCAACTCCTGCTGCCCAAACTCAACCACCTGACTCGGATCCCCACCCCCATACTGAATCCTCACCATATTAACAGTTTCTTTGCTAGGATTGTTATCGAGATAATTAATCGGACTCAACATAAGCCCGCTATGCGCCGTGGTGAACACCGTATTCGGCAAATCCCCAGTATGCGGGACATGATGCATACCCACATTGGCCCAGACCACAAGATCTTCCTGAACTAGAGATTCCGAGTCGAAGAAATCGTCAAAATTGATAGGTGGGTTGGCGACGTCTTGGGATTGGTAAGGGTGAGAAGAGCGAGGTTCGGTGTCGTGTTGGCGGGTTACGTAGAGATCGTGTTTTGCCCAGTTTGCGGCATTGACCAGGGTGCTGCTGTTTTCAACGGCCAGGTGGATGGTTTGTGATGAGGGTGCAATGCGGTAGCCACGGGATTCGCCGTATTGGTTGGTCGAGTTTGTGTTGATTATGGAGAATGCGGTTACGCCGTTGGAGCCCCAGTCAAGTTTGGAGGAGTCTTCGGTTTCGATTATTGAGCGCTGAATTAGGAGTTAGTTTAATCAGGAAGCAAAATCGAAGAGCAATGAACGCAGTTGAGGTATTGAGTTGCTTTGTCCAGAAGAATGGAATGTCAGAAATCAACTTGCCTGAAGCTTCATCGTGTTGCGAGCTTTTCCATTGGACCACGGGTATACCTCAGATACTGGGATGTTCGTCGTTGTCTGCATCGTATTTGCTGTACCCTTGATGTCGAAATCAATCTTGAAATTGAGAACATGGTCATGCATTGATCCTGACAAAGCATCATGAATGTGATAACCGTATTCAGAATTCGCAGCATAGTATGCAGATTGAATGTAACCTGAAGCTCGAACCTCAATACCGACGGAACCATCCATGTAGAAGGAGTAGGAAAAGAGGTAATCGTAGTTGCCTACAGTGCAAATGTTGCGGATGGTGAAGTATATATTCTTGGTGACAGCAACATAGCCATATGTACTATGCCTTTGGATGGGATAATTAGCATCCGTCTCGAAGAGGCAGATGCTGTCGATATGGGTATGGGTCGTTTCCGAGTCGTAGTAAGAGCTATTCAAGTACGTCGCATATGACGGGCAGTCATATCCTTTAACCAGCTCGAAGGAATACGGACCAAAACCGTAGAATGTGTCAAGATATGCAGTTCCACTCTGAACCGGATCATTTCCGGCGTAGTGTGCTAGTGCTTCTTGAAGGCCGAGTTCGTAGATAATTCGCTCTCCTTTGTACTTGATATTGTTCAAATGCATTCCCGTATCTCGCGAAAATGAAACGTAAAATTCAAAATCCATCCATTGAACGTACTTTTCATTGGCATCCGTGAAGTAGCGAGATCCGGATGGGGCAATGGAAAGAGGTGGGAAGTCGGTATCATGTGGTGGAATTGTGCCCTCCCGATCAGTCCATGCCCAGGACCCGTCAACACTGGCCGGAAGCTTTTCAAACCCAGGCGAGTAATACGCGGTGCGGAAATCATCGGTTGTAGCGTAAAACACGTCGTTGTAGAGCCAGCCATCCAAGGTCCACTTTGAAGAATCACGACCGGTGACATTGGTTTTAAAGTACAACCCTAGAGGAAGTAGCGTCTCGGAGTCAAATTCGTTAGCTACACAGCAGGAGTTAGATTATCATATTTTCTCGCGTGGCATGGAGTGACAATGTAAAGAGAACATAGGTCAAAGACCTGCATTATTGATGTACCACTTTGTGCTTCGTGTCACGAGAGAAGTCAAAAATGGCACCCGGAATTGTACGACGGCGTCAAAACATAGCCTACAGAAGAACACAGAAACAAGTAACTTGAGCGCAACTTACTGGGTAAGGCCCAAAATGAGTCCCAACGAATGATTCCATCATCTTGCATCAGAGGGTCAAGTCCGAAAACATCCAGGGCGGTGTCATTCCAAAGATCCAACGTGATATCTGAAATTGAGGCCGTAATATTGTACAAGAAGTCATACCACGGGCTGGCATTTAAATCTGCATCAAGATTTCGAACTTGGCCATTGGTCTTTCGGGTATAAGGATATGACAATTCTTGCGATGTGATAGTGCTGTTGTCAATTGGCAGTGGTCCGACTAAGAGATCTTGGTAATAAGGTTCAAGCGCCGCGCGGTGATCAATAATCACATGAGCATATCTTGTTGGAGCTGGGCCATTGTTGTCCAGATATTGAAGGACATCGGTCTTGTTTGGAGGCATGATCTCAACCATAAGTCTATGGTGTTGGTTAGTACTAAATCAGACATAAGGAGGTCGGCATAAGATCTTACAAGGAATTGTCCCACTCTCCAGCCTCTGCGGTTGTTGTCAAATTGAATGAGGACTGCGAAAAGAGCCATTTTGCAACAGATGCTGCTTCATCGTCTGTGAGGCTATTCCAGGGGTTCGCTGCGGGCGCGGTTGCAACATGAGCACCAGGTACAGCACACGACGAGGTTGAGGCTGCATTCAAGGTACCCAGTAGCTGTCGTTTCGGTAGTCCATTAGATCCATTAGATCCATTCTTCAGTCGTGAATTTCGAAAGTTTGCCGACTTTGGCGTCGGTTTGGAAGAAACAAGTAGTGGTGCAACAAGAAGCACCAGCAAAGACCACATGGTTAGGTAGAGGTTTGCCATTTTCTCTGATATAGCATCCGTCGTTGAAAAGAGGCGGGAATATCTTATAACTTGCCATGAATGGGATATATTCAGCTTCCTAGGTAGACTGCTGAACAGATAGATAAGAAGAAAGTGGGAGGGAGATATTCGCTATTATAATGACAGGCCGAAAATTCGGAGTAGTTCGCCGGAAAATGTTATCTACTGACAGAATGTATGCCGATCAGGCAGCTGCATGCGGACGGATCTTTGTAGGCCTTTATCCTCAATAAGGGTAAGGTAAAGGGCTTGGATGTCTACTTAAGTATATTAGAGTAGCTTAGAACGAGATTGCAATTGTAATTTACTTTGCATTTTGCAATCGTTCCAGGGGTCAATAAAGTCAATTGATCCAAGACTCGGAATCGGTGCTAGCATTTGCTTCAATGTGTAGAAGCCCAGAAAGGTAGAGGGTCAACATACCCAAATTAAATTCGGATTGTTCGGCGTGAAGCCAGTCAACTTTATCGAACTGCTGGGATGTCTTATCAGAGGACGCTCTATTGGAATGATCTTGACATCAGGGTTGGCGGGGGAGTGGGGTGTCCTGCATACTGCCCAGCTTTGGACGAGCGTCTTCCCCCCTTGCATTTTGATATCGACGTGATATGCTACTAGTAATTAGACAAAGATGCGGTAAGCTGGTGAGCTGAAGCAACCGTATCACCCCATTCTTAGAATTGAAAGCGGTGGTCCGCGAAATTCGACGGCGGTGTGGAGGATATGGGGGCCGCTGTACCCATGCCTAGGTATTGAGGCAACCACTAGGCTGAAGAAAGGGGTGTTTATTTCTCGTCGTCCCGAGGGCCTGAATGCTGTTGGATGAGTGGAAAGGAAATGAAATGAAAGAAAGTCAACCTCGGAACTTTAAAAGTATATATCCAGATCACCTGACCAGCCCACTTTTCGTGTCCTCCGGCTCCGAGCCGAACCTCAGAGTTTGCAAACCGAGACCATGAACTTTCACAACATCATTCAGAAAAGTCACGCCATCGAGCGGCATCAATGGAGACTCGGTCTGCAAATTCCGCCTTTCATTGCACTCAACCTGGCAAAAATTGTGACATTGAAACAAGCCTTCCGCCATTTTGCGACCTGTTCTCCGGAATTCGAAGTGAAATTGGAAGGATTGGAAGAGAGAACGAAATACGAGTTTCAAGAGTTTCAAGCTTTTCAACTCCAAAAATCACGGGCTACTGACGCTCGTCTCAATTGCGTCAAAGTCTATAGCTAAACCGCTTATTAGGATCCAAATTCCCCACTCCTTTTCAGAATTTCTGACAAGCGAACATTCAAAGTTCTAGTTTCCGAAGACAGACCCGTGTGATTTGCTGGCGGTCCTGTCGAAGGCTCCTGATATCCATTGGAAGTCAAGTTCCATTCTGGCTTGAGATGACAAGGAACACAACCTGGCCAGTAATTTTTCGGTTCGCGACCGCTCACTGGATTGCGATATTGAAACCACATTGTTTGGATCTCAGGCCACCTGATAAATCGTCCGCTTCCACCTTGGAACCCCTGAGCAGAGAACATTAGCATTGTCTTATCCGTTCGGGGCATGACAATGGTTGCTTCGGGGAATGAGACGAACCTTGTCGCGAATACCGAGCTCAGTGAGGGGAATATCAGGAGGATACTGCGTTAGTAGTTTGGATGGATCTGGATTTACAGATGTGTTGCGTGGCTTCATTGCTGCCCAGCCTCCAGCCCAATCGTCCGACATCATGTAAAACTCATCGATGGTAATACTCCACAGCCTCCATACACCATCCTCAAGAACCATCTGATCGTGGTAGATAGCACCGTTGAAGCTACCAGCCTTACTTGTTGAACATGACGGCTGGAATAGTCGCGTCCGCGAAGTAGCTGATCGTCCATCTTCCGAAACGAGGGTCACTGGTTGTGGACGCCAATGGAAAGAGATATTTGCACGTAAAGTGGAGCGATTGTGCCCATATTCTTGGTAACATGCTTCGTCGATTCGAGCTGGAGTTTTGTAGAATCCTGCAAATGGCGATTCCTTGTGGCCATTTCGTGCATGGAGGTTCGCAAAGTCGTCACAGCCGAGGTCATCGGCGTAGTAACCATAGGCTGACGATATATTCTCAACTCCATCGTACGCGGCGGAACGAGCGAGACGGCGTTGCAAGTCTATTAAGGTTGTGTTCAAATCCTTCAAAGATTTCCCCAAAGAAACTCGGCTATCACGAGGTCCAATTTGGAGAAATTCTGGCTCAGTTCGTTGTGTTAGTGCTATGCCGCCGTTTCCCCAGCCGGTCGAGTAATTAGCGACAATTAAAGTGGTGATATGCATTTCTTTCAACTTCCACAGCCCATTGTCTTTGATAAATTGGTTTCGAAACACATTAAACTCCCAGGATCCAGCACCAATATTGGCATTACCCAGCATTCCAATATCAATACCACGAACTATTGCATCCTGGCCATTGGAATCAACCTCAACAATCGTGTCCCAAAGAGGGTGGTCGTTCAAAATACCAGTCGTCAGGCCTTCTGGCCCCATCCTTGTGGTCATCGCTTGTCGTATTCCATCGGCTCCTGTATATTCGCCTTGTCCTTCGATGTTGACAACGCCATCAGGGATAAAAAGATCAACTACGTCAGTCCACATTCGTCGATCAACGTAGTGACCATACGCATCCTGTAAATTCCTCACTTCATCCTCATCGTTCATTTGGGAGATTCGATGAGCCAATTCTCCAATTCTCGCCTCGGTTTCTTCTGCTTCACCGCTTGCGGGTGGGATAGGCACACCAGCTTCATCGGGCGTGAAGTGGTATAGAAAGAGAGGTCTAGGACCGTCAACGTTACGCCAGCCGCCTATCTAAGCAACGAGTTTTAACGTCAGCATATGTTTGTGTCAATCAAAGCTGATTTCATAGTGGCCAAAAATACTTGAAAGCACCACGTATCAATGCCAAAAGGTAAATCATGGATAATCAGAGGTTGGGGGCTTGGAGAGTCGAGGCTCACGTATGGTCCCGCGTAAAGCGGGAAATAATTCAACAAAGATATCTTCCAGGCCCCATCATCTGTCAAAACATACTCATTCTCGTACAGACCACCTTGGATCCTAGTGTTACCAACACCATCGCCCCTAAATCACATTAGCACGGCACTTCAGTATTTTCCAACAAGCGATATAAACGCGAGAAATCAAAAATCCTACAGATCACCTCCGCAGTAAGAGTGAACTACTCTCCGCATTTAAGGGCAAAATGACTTCAAAATTGGAAACAAACATAAAACGCAACCCATTCCACCTCGCCTTAGCACTCCTCCCATCAGCATCCAAATTCACAACCGGACACTCAGCAACCATGGTATCCAGCGAACCCTGCCGAATACCATCCATGGCACCCGCATCAACACGTAGCCACGTCTCTATATCATCCGGTCCTGTAGCGCTTTCATTTCCCCACTAACAATCAAATCACAACGTCAGAACCAATTTCAAATTTCAAACTGACGAGAAGAACAGCGGCACAACTTACTTGTAGTACTCCTCCGTCGGAGAATAGCGAGGCCATATCACTCCATCTTCCGAATTGAGCGAGTTGGGAAAACTGGCGTTGGATGTCTTTGATTTCTCGGATTGATTCGACGCGGCGAACGTCGCGGGCGAGGGTGTTTAGGGAGATGCTGGTGTTGCTGCTTGCTAAGATACCGCTGCTAAGCACAGCAAAGACGAGTAGAAATGCCTTCGGAATCTTCATTTTCAAATCTCAAGAATCATAACAGTTCAGCCAAGAAGAAGAAGAAGAAGCAAAAGCTAACTTGAAATATGAGGAGCCACACTTAGACACCGGGACGGCTTTTTATTTGGAAATGCGCCATGACGAGCAGAAGCCCCACCGATTACCCCGCCATCAAATACCGATACTTGCAGTGGTTTGCAGACAGGAGCCGTGTAATAAAGTAGCGGCTCTGAGTATCGTGGGATTTCGCGGGGAAAATTGATTGTGCAGTATAGCCGGGATGTATTGATATGGAGATCACTTCGGCACATCGTCTTCACTTGAACTTCCTTCAAGACTGGACGCGAAACAGCGATTGATTGCGTTTCGAATGATATAATCATTCGTGGCAATTCATTTGATCTCCTGGTAATCTTTGAGAATATCGCCTCTTCCCCTTGTTGTGTGGCCGCGGTTGATAGGTTATGGGCTAGTCGTGCTCATAGATTTAGCAGAATTTAACATGTAAGGAGGAGCCTAGTTTTTATTTCAATTCTTTGCTATACGGTGCATTGAATTTTGTGGAAGAGTAGAATCGGAGCTTTTCATGTTCGTTTTCGCAGAGAAGTGATGCTATTCACTTTTCTCAGCAAGTCACCCGCGATGCTAAGACCCTGGACAAGAAAACATCACACTGCTTCCATATATTCCAGCCTTGTTTTATCGATTTGTAGCTTGTATTATTCGTATTTGGCTCGTCAGCCTACTCCTCTTTGCTCTTTCTACATTACAATTACAGTATTAAGTCGATTATCCCCAGAACTCCCATCCAACACCCAACCACCACTTCACAAAAGCTCTCCATTACATTGAACACCAACCCCCGTCACCCCATCAAATCTCTCATTTCTCATTTCTCGTCAACCAACCCTTCAAATAATTCTTAAACTGATTCAAGTCCCGCATAATAGCAATTTGGTATTCCGCCTCCAACGTCGCAAATCCAATACGTATCAAACTATCATACGGACAACCCGGATTAATCTGCTCCAACGCACTCGGCGGAATGCCCGCAGCAACAAGAATGACAAAGGAGACTCGCTTCATGAAAAGGGCCTTCTGGAAAGTCCATGATATGTGCTCGTTGATGGGCACGTCGAAACCCCAGAGGAATTCGAGGCTGTGACGGGTGAGGGCCATGTAGTTCCACATTTCCTTTTCGATGGCGATGGTGACGGGCTCTTTGGTGAGAGGGAGCAGGTGCGCAAGGTAGAGCGGTTGTTGGGTTTTGGGATCGAGACGGACGGGGAGGACTTGGGTGGGCCGATCAAGGAGACTTGGGATGGATGCGTAGTGCCTGAGCATCATGTTGAGTGCTTCGGCGTCCCATGTGAATTTGATGGGGTCGATGTCGGTGCGGACGCAGAATTTCTGGACGTTGATGCTGGTTACTGTAGAGCAGTTAGATTGGGAAGGTTATGCGCAAAGGTTCGGAGGGAGCATACATGGTGGAAGAGATGACCAGTCTAGCGCATCGCGCGATGGAACGTCTGTAGATAGCCAGTCTAGAGATTGGTAGTCTCCAGATAAAGGGCCCGACATGCTGCTGAATCCCCAAGGTAGAGCGCTTGAAAAGATGTGCTTGGGTTTCTTTCAGGCGAAGCTATCCAAAATCCAAAAGGATTTCTCAGATCGGCTCTGTCGCGGTCTGCGATCGCAGTGAAAGATTAAGACGCAAGAGGTTGTTATCCGCCGAAGAACACAAAATATAACAAGCCGCCTGTTGTACAAAAGAGAACCTTTTAGAGCGGTGATGTTGCGAAAGCAGTTGTGTGACTGGAAAGTTTGTGTGCAGGTGATGTGGTCCTGCTCAAAGCTGTAGAGCAAAAGACATGGCATAGAACTTTGACCAGACTCAGTGAATGAGGTATGTTCGCTGAAGAACGTGGCTCAAAGGCAGGCCGACCCGAAGCTGAAGTTCAAACCGACGGAGCCGCTTGGAATTTGGTGGTGAATACAACATCAGTGTGGGTGAGATCTCTGGTGAATATCCCCATTTTACAGATATTTGCAACGAAGAAACATTCCACCACTTTACTGATCTACTACCACTGAACAACACACCGTTCGAAATCCCATAAAGCAGTATTGTTCTAGGAGTACCTATCTGATTAGGAGTTTTGTAATATACAACAGTGCTGATTTGTCCCTTTGTCCAACATCTCAACTCATTGGAGAATCTACCAGTAAGCGATCAAACTGTCAATATCAAATTAGCTACCAAGACTGTATGGCCGCAATTATTACCTACTTAGGCAATCGATCTTGGTGATCAGTTTACAAAACGATCTCTCACCCATTTGAACGTTACACCAGACCATCCAAGAAAACTGACCTCAGAACATGGAGACTTTAATCCTGGAATCCCATAGCACCTACTTCCAGCCTCACTATGATGCTTCAATATCTGCTTTGAAATGAGAAAACTGATATCACGGCGGTGGGGGATGGTGATCTTGTAAGTCCATTGTACGATGCTAGGCTCAAGTTTGAATCTGACATCATCGCGAAGGAGACTTGACGATCTCCAAAGCTCTCTAGGCATATTCGGAAACTCGAAGCATCCGATTTGGCTACATACATTAAGAAAAGCTCACTAAATTCTAACTCTAATACTTACAATCATTACTTATGGTGGTACATGGTATCTTTGCAAATCTCGCCTCTCATCCTTCTCAACAGCATATAACAGGCCCGGACTGGCTCGATCGCCACCATACATCCATCTTCACCTATTCACTCCCTCCTTTACCCCAGAATCGAACCAAACTCCAAACCCAAACACTTTCGGAATATTCATACAATCCAGCCTCACCTTCCCTCATCCCCTCAAAGTTCCCTCGGCCGTGTCGGCCTCTCCCGATCATCAATACTATATCTGAGACTACTCATCACACTCCCCCTACTGCTCTGATACCGACTCGGACTATCCTCATACTGCCTCACGACCGGTTTGAGCGGCAACACCTCGTCAACCCCATATGCATCCAAGCCCGACATGCGATACAAATTCTTCGTTCTTCCCTTCGCGATATAAGTACTGCTAGGCAACCGTTCCAGCGACGTAGTACTCCACGATTTCTGATCCAAACTACGTAGCGATCTCTCGATATCTTCCGTTTGGCTAGCGAGTAAAGAAAGATTTTCTTCGTCCGCAGACTTGTCTTGGTCGCCGTTGACTTCCTCGTAATGAAGGACTTTGAGGAGTTTGTAGAGGCCTGCGGATAGGAGGGATGCTGCAACCGGGCCGGCCCCTGGGGAGGATTAGTAACTGCCAAAGACAATGGTTCTCTGTGAGAGGGCTTACAGTAAATCCAGTGATAAGTTTGGAATTCCAAAATCGCAACTTGAGGACCAAAGGCACGCGCGGGATTAATGCCAGCGCCAGTCCAGAAAGCCGCGACAAGATGGCCTATAAAAAGCGCAAATCCAATTCCAAGCGGTGCAAGATATGTTGCCTTGGTTTTCTAGATTCGGTCAGCATGCGAAACTGTAAGTGGGGAGACAGATGCTTACTTCGGCAGCAAGCATGAGAATTGTGAAAATAAGCTGGAAAGTAATGAGAAACTCTATAAAGAATCCTTGGACGCTGGTCATGCCATCGGCCAAGCCGACTGTGAAATGGATTGCATTTCCCGGCACAATGACTTTTACCACAAGTGCTGCCAAAATGGAACCACCTAATTGAGCTACAATAATAAACGGCGCTCTAGTCTTGTTAGCAGGGAGCAAAACAAGACATTGAGCTCATTCATACCTGATTAAAGGTACTGCCCCGACGATAACTAAAGCGAGCGTCACCGCAGGATTGAAAAGCCCCCCACTGACGCGGAAAAATATCCAAACATTAACAGCCAAAGCGAAGCCAAACGTAAATGAGATGTATAAAAGTCGAGCTGCATCTTGCTGTGTGGAAGGTCCATTCGCTCCCGGCTCGTTCACCGTCTGGGTCCCCAGAAAGCTGAAGAAGAGGAACAAGAACGTCCCAACGAATTCCCCAATAACAGTTACCAACAAGCCTCTCGCGCCCTTCTGCATTTCAGTCGAATCCTCTGTATGAACTAAATATGAAAAATTAAAAAAAGGAGTGTTAATACCAATGGTATAGAAATATGGATTTTCATGCTAAGACAAAGACGCCTGCGAGCAGAGTGGGACCAATTGCCTTATACATGCATCTGCTAGTGTTGTTCTCAACATCGTGAGAGTGAAGCTTCCCTGTCAGGCGTACCAGTATGCATTAGGATGATGTAGAATTATGGTTCGTCATGGGTTGGATGAGGAGGTGAAACTAGGGGCTGTGCGCCTTCGGGGACGATAGCCGAAGTGGGAGATGGACACTTGTTTGGAGGCGAAATAATAGGTCTAGATCGTGATGGTTATGATAGCCTTGATGTGCGAGATGGGGAGGTGCATGAAGACGGTGTTGAATTTTGTGTTAGGGTTGGTTTCGCGGGCGGGTTCCCGGAGTGAGATATGATTGGGAGGGCATGTTTCTCGAAGACGACATACACAAGCATGCTCTTTCCTACCAAACCTTCCGCGGAGGGTTTTGTCCGTTTTAGTAGATTTCGATTGGTATTGCAACAAAAGTAATATTCGTCTGACTTTAGAGAAAGTGTGAGAGGGATGGTATGGCTTTGCGGTGGATTTCCATTTAGTATTCTTTTACAGTGCAATGCATGTGAAACCAAACACCTAACACCCAACACTTGTGTTGAGTAATTCAACACCCCTCTGACGGCTTCCATACCTGCTTATTTATCAATAGATAAATACCAAGATGGGCGCAAAATCCGGGTCAACACCATACGTCAAGATTCTTGACGCCTTTATATATCCGAAAGAAACGCTACACGGCGTGGTATATCCTCATAATTAATGTGTAAACCATTTAATCGAGTTCTGTCCACAACGTTCCTCAAATACAATAAAATTACGCCTCATTGCGTAAGGCAGTCACAATCAATCGGCAGCAGTTCACGCTTGAACGCAGATCGATAAGAGAGATGGAAATACTCGCAGATGGTCGTAAGAAAAGAGAGCAAAACTTCGTGTACTCAGGAATAAGCGAATGAAAGCAAGGTCCAAGTATCAATACTGGAGAGCAGAAATTGATATGTTTTGGAATTCCCATCAAGCCCGTTGCTAGATGAAGCCTCAAAGTCCAAGCGCAGCGGCACAGCCGCTCATGCTTGGACTTCGGAGGCAGAAAGAGCGAATACGGCAACGCCAGCCAGATATTGATCAGTCCAAAATCCCCATGGCTGAACTACACTTGCAATTACAAACTTGGGGCATGGCAAGCCTTGTTCGATTGACGTACGCCATGCCCGTCTTGTAGAACCAGGCGAATCGAGATGTTGCACTCCATTCCATATTTCTTTCACGAACAGCCGAGCCGAGCCAGCCTCGAGAAAACACAAGGTACTTCCTAATTCATCTCCAAGTCCTCCCTCGAATCAACAGCATCGTAGAGCCTTTTCTTCGAACTTGTGCTAGCATATGTAACGTGGAATAACATTTCGAAGCACTTGCTTTCGCGGTTTCGTGCTCAACCGACATGGCAATGCTGGCGTGAGGGATCGAGGTTCGGCAAATCGTGCGCTCGCGTGAGTAGCCGATCGACATAGTTAAGCTCGCGAGGAACTATACGACTTGCAAATATGCGTAGTTGGAAAATTCATGTAATGCACGCCTTAGGATGGAGGGAGCACTTTCGAACCGTGGTCGTGTGGGTTATGCCATCGCAAGAGGGGTAGTCGTGATGAGTCTAGAAGGATTCCTTCGTTTCCCTCTGTCGAGAGAAGGGATCGGCCCCGGCATGGGCGATTGGAAAAGAAGGCCGAGAGAGACTCGCCAAGGTGTCGTTGTTGAACTATGGAAAGGGGAGGGAGTCGGAGGAGTCGGAGGAGACGATTGAGGCAAACATTGACGTGATGAGGTCCGTGCGTAAGCACAGACCAGTACTCGACTACATCTCAACTCGAGCGTTCTGCAATCATCCATCTCCTTACACAAAGTCAACAGAATATCACTCGTTGCCTTGTCCCCACAAAATCTACCATCCTGTGATCAACTGGCAAGAGAGAAAAAATCGAGACCCGCAAACTCAAATTTGAGAAAGCAGAACGAAGCTTTTCAGATTGAGCCCAGATTTCCGAGCAGATTGTTTTACTAGATTGGATGAAACCTTTTGTGCTTGACCACGAACTTGGTGAAGATTGATTTCTGAGCCAATTATTTTCCCTGCGCAATTGTCACAGAATGATGAATGTGCTGAGGACGTTGTTGAGCAAGCTTTTGTCAGCTGCATATCTACCCGCCTTCATAAGACGTCCTCCGAACGTTCCAAGCGGCAAGAGAAGTCAACGGCGTCTGAACCACGGGTATATGGAATTAATTTTCCTAGGGCGGACATCCTCGATGATTCCTCAGCTTTCAGCTATTAGCCAACCTCTAGTGGCCCTAATAGGGAAGTTACACTAAAGGTATTCTTCGCTAATCCAGATTTAGCGCTATAAATTACGTTTATTATTATTATTATTTAATGATAAGCGGGGTAATAGATTATAATCCGTTTTTAAAATATTTCTTATAAAGTAAATATTATTAGGGAATAATTCTTAGGGTTTAATTAAATAGGTTATAATTATAAAATAAATAAGTTATAATAAATATAATTAGATTATAAGAATATTATAATTTTATATAAAGAAAAAAAAGTTTATATAATTATTAGATTATATATATATATTATTTTAATCCGAAAAATAAAAGAGATTTTTAAGAAATTTTATAAGTTATATAAATAAATAAAAAAGAGAATAAAATAAGGGTTTTTAAGTAGAGTTATAATATATTATAATTTTATCGAATTTTATAAATAATTTTATAAAAATAGGTTTTTTTTAAGAGTTTTTTAAAAAGAATATAACTTTTTTCGTTAAAAAGAATAATTTATTTTTTCTTAATTTTATTATAAATCTTAAAAGCTTTTTATCTATTCTTTTTATAATAAATTATATAGAATAGATCTTTTTAATAATTATAAGTATAATATAAAAGGGTATTATTATATTAAAATCGTTTATAATATATTATAAAATTATTATAATTAATTCTTATAATTATAAAATATATAAATACCTTTTTAAGTAACTTAAAATAAAGGGGGTTTAACTTTTATAAGAAAAGATTAAAATCTTTATAAGATAAGCTTATTATAATTTTTTAAAGTTTCTTTATAATAGTTTCTATTTTTTCTTTTAAGATCCTTTTAATAATAATAATATAAATCGGGATTAAAATATTAAGATTTTATTTTAAGGTTATTCTAATTTTTTTATTAATATATTTATTTTCTTTTATTTTAATATAATTAGAATATTATTTAATTTTTATTCGATTTAAGAGGGAATTATTAATTTTAATAAATTAATTAAATATTTCTTAGAAAATTCTTATAAATTTAAAACCTAATTAGATAATAATAAAGAGATTATTTAAATAAAAATAAATTTTATTATTATTTTTCTTTTATTATTTTATTTATAATATTATTATTAGGCTTTAATAGGCCGTTATTATCTTTATATTATAGATTTCGAAGGATTTATTAAAAGGGTAAATTTTATATATAATAGTTTAGGTTTTATATATAATATAAATTCCTTTATTCATATTTCCGTTATTAAACCTTAAACCGTTCATATAAATTATAAAATCTTTTTATAGAATAGAGTTAAAATAGGATATAAAAGCTTTTTTAAGGGTTTTTTTATTATTATTTATAAGATTATTAATTATAAAGAATCTCTTTTTATGATTAAAATTATAAGATTAAGAGGAATTAATTATTAGATTTATATATTCGATATTTATTATTATAAAGAGGGTATTAATACGCTAATAAAACCTATTATTCGAAGTATTATTTTCTATTTAATCTTATAAAGGATATATAATATTTAAATAATAGGTTTATATAAATAGATTATTATAAATCCTAATAAAAATAATCTTTAAAACGAATAAATTAGATTCTTTAAGAAATATAATAATAAGGATAATTTTATATATAAAGAGAATTATATATAACTTATATTAATAAGAATTATCTTATTAAATAATTAAAAGTAATTATTAATTCTATTTAAAATATAATTTTTTTGAAAAAAAGTTTATAAATAATAAAGAAATTAGATTTCGGCTTTAAAGTAAATAATAAAAAGAATATATATAATAATTATTCTTTTAATAAAAAGAAATAGAAATCTTTTAATTATATTTATAAGGCTTTTAAAAGTATTAATAATCTTATTAATTTTAAAAGCTATTTTTTTATATAAAATTTAAAAGAAAATTTAATATTAAAAAAGATCTTTAATTATTAGAGGGTTTTAAAAAGGTAAACTTCTATTTCTTTTATTATAATTAAGAAAAGAAATAAATTATATTTAAAAAAGCACTTTTATATAAAATAAATAAATTTAGATTTTCTAAGATTAAAAGTAATTCCTTAGGATTCTCTTTATTTAATTAATACTTTTATTTAAATAATTAATTATTTATTATTAAAATTATAAGAGTTCGAAAATATAAATAGGCTTATATTATTAATATAACCGAATCTTTAAATTTAAGGGAATAATCTAATCTCTTTTAAGAAAAAGGGTTTAATATATAATATAAAGAGAATTAATAAAATAAATAAATTTTAAAATAAATCGTATTTTAAGTTTATTTTAAGGTTAATTTTATTATTTAATTTAACCCTTATTAAATATTCGTTTAAAAAGTAAATAATCTAATTAATAAAATTCTTTAATTATTTTTATTCGTATAATCTTTTAATAAATCGATTAATAAAAATTATATTAAAAATACTTTTAATATTAAGAGTAAAAAGGAAAATAATATTAAGAGTAAAAAGGAAAATAATATTAAGAGTAAAAAGGAAAATAATATTCTTATATATAAAGTATTTTTCGATATTATAAATAATAATTATAATAAAATCTATTAAAAAATAAAAAAGTAAAATATTAAATTATTAGGGGGCTAATATTCTTACTTTAATTATAAGCTAATTAAATCATCTAATAATTACTTTTTTAAAGCCTTTTTTTAGAATTAAAAGAAGGATAATTAAATAATATATATAAAAAGATAATCTATTTAATTTATTTTCTTTCGAGATTATTATAATTATTATTATATGGAATTCTTTAAGATAATAACCTTTTTAAAAGTATATTTAAAAGAGCCTAATAATAAAAGGGCTAATAATAGGTTAGGCGTATTTATAAATATATATAAGAATCTTATCTTTATTAAGAATAATAGAATTTATTTTAAATATATATTCTTTAATTTTAAATTTAATAAATTAAAATATATTAATCGGATTATTAAAGATTATAAAAGAATCTATTAGAATATCTTTTATTTTAATATTATTAATAAGAAAGGTTTTTATAAGAAGCGTTTATTTAATAATAATATATATTGTTTCTTCATTAATAGAGTTTTTAAATAATAGAAATCTATAAATGCTTATTAATTTATATTAATTATAAAATTAAAAAATATTTTTTCTTTTAAAAGTATTATTAATAAAAGAATTATAGAAATTCTTTTAAGTTTTTTAGATAATTTTATAAAATTCTTTTTTTAAGAAAATGATTTTTTTTATTAAATAATCTAATTAAATAGATTAATAAAATATTATTATAACTTTAATACATTTATTATTCTATTAAGAATAATTATATTTATTTCTAATATTTCTAATAATACTTTTTTCATATATAAAATATAAAAATAAGATTATAAAATTAATTAAATTATTAAATTCCTTATTAATAAATATATTTAAAAGGTTATATAATTAAAAATTCTTTAATAAAAGAATTAGAATTTTATTGGAAATTTCGATATTAAAAGTATTAATTCTTAGGGATTTTATATTTATATTTATTATATTAATTTATAAGATATATATAAAAAGAGGAATATAATTAAAAAAAAGTATAAAAGTTAAATTTAAATATAATTTAAAAGGCTTTTTAATAAAAATCGTTTAAATATATAATTAAATCTAAGATATTTCTTATAATGAATTAAATAAAAGTATTCTTTTCTAATAATAAGAAAAGGTTCTTTTTATAAAATTATTTTATGAAATTATAAGTCTAATAGATTATTATATTAATAAAAAAGGATTATTATAAAGGATAATATAAATTAAAATCGTTTATTAGAAATAGATTATTAGGTTAAATCTTAGAATTAATAAGATTATAAATTATATTTTCTATTCTTTTAGAATTCGATTAAATATTATAAATATTAATAATTAATAATAAGGGTTTTTTTTAATTAGAAATTTCGATAAATATAAGATCTTTATATTATTTTTCTAATTTAATTAGTTTAATTATATTAATAATTAATTTTATATTTTTTTAATATAAATTATAATTTTAAACTAATTATTAATTTAATTATTAAATTTTACGAGGAAATGTTTAAAATTAATATATTTTTTTATTAGTTTCTTTTTAGGCTTTTTTATATAATAATAGGATTCTTATATAAATATAATATCGATCTTAATTTTAAAAACCTTTTAAAATATAATTAAATAAATAATTTTATTTTTTTATATATTATATTAAAGGATTTATAATTCTTTAAGCTTATAATATTTTATATTTCTTATATAAGAAAGAATAAAATATAAGAGTTTATAAAAATTTAATCGAAACGAATAAAAGAAGAAGATAAGATAATTAATATTCTATTATTATTATTATTATTATTTCTGTTTCTATTTTTTTTTAAATAAATTTAAAATAATATTTAAAGTATTTTTTCTTCTATTATTTATTATTATATATAATAAAAATTTCTTTAATTCGTTTTTAATTTAATTTTTTATAATTTAAATCGTTTTCTTTTATATATTAATATAAAGTTTTCTTTTTTTTTAACTTAAAAAAAGTAATTTAAGTTATTAAAAAGATAAAAATAATAATAATATTTATATTTAATTTTATAAGTATACTTTTTAGAGATATTAAAATATTAAAAATAGTTTTTAATTATATAATTATTATTTTTATAAAAGCTATATTTAAAAATAAAGTTATAAATTTAAATATTATATTAAATAAAATATTTTATATATTATATAATTTATATTTTAAAAAGAAATCGAGAAAATGAAATATAATATCTAAAAATAAATAATTTATATAAAAATTATTTTTTAAATTAATAATAAATATTCTTTTAAAAGAAATAAATAATCTATTCTAAATTAAAAGAATTAAAAGAGAATTCAGATTTCTTAGAATATATAATTTCTTTTAATCTTATTAGTTTAATACTAAATTTCTTAATAAAAGTATCTTATAAATCCGTTTTTATAATTTTAATAATAATAATCTTTATTAAAAATTCTTTTTCTTTTTTTAGATTTAAAATAGTTTTAAATTTATAAAATAAATATAGAATTCCGGAAAGCTTATAAGCGATTTAAAGTTTATTTTTCTTAAACTTATAAGGAGTTTCATTAATATTAATATTTAATATTTTTTTAATATTTTTCTTAATTTTAAAGAATTTTATATTTCTTTTTTTTATATTAAAAAAAAAGAATAAAATTAGAGATTATAATTAATATTTTAATAATTATATAAAGATCTATTTTTAATTAATTTAAGAGGTCTTATATAATACAAGTTTCTTAATTTTTAAATTTATAATTATTTAAGATTTTAAATAAAGATCGAATAAAGGAATTATAAATAGATTTCTAATTATTTAAAATAATAGTTTTTTTAATATTATTAATAATAATATTAATAATAAGATTAATATTATTATTATTTTATATAAGTTCATTAATAGTTTATATATAAATGAAAACTTTTCGAAATAAAAAATCGAAAAAGGGGTTTTAAAAGGTTTAATAGAATTATAAACTAATTATAAGATTTCTTAGATTTAGAATTATATAAATAGATCGAAAGAATTCATTTATAATATATATCGAAATATATTTGATATAAAAAACTAAGATATCGATTATAAATTATTAAATAATAGAATTATTTTATATATTCTAAAAAGGTTTCTAATAATTAATATATATATTTATAGCTTTTAAAAGATCTAAATAAATTTTTAAAGCTCGATTAAATCGTTTTAAAGTAATTTCTTATCTCTTTTAAAAGTTTTAAAATAGGTTTAATTTCGGAGGGGAGGTTAGAATTCTTTTATAAGGGGATTCCTTCTTTTTTGCTTTCTTTAATGGGCTTAAAGGTTAGGGAGGAGGGTTAAAAGGCTTGAAGTCTATTTTGGGAGTCGTTTATCTATCGGTTAGTGTTGAGATCAGGTCGGATTTCGAAAAAATTTTCGTTCTGGAAAAATGTTGTGTGTTGAATCGCTGGTTATAAATCACCTGGAAGACCTCTTAATAATTTTGACTTATTCCATTCAAGCTGACAGACCACGGTAGGTGATGACGCGTAATAAATGCCGATGGCGTTAATATACAAGTCTTAATTCTCACTCGCCTTTCGCATCGCATCTTCGCCAGCAAGTCCGAGCACCAGCCGGACCTCCGCGTTGAGCTGTAGCTATAACATAGTATGGGCCCTCAAAAGACAGAAGTTCTCCAAGAACTGAAAAGTACTTTATCACCGACTCATACCGACTCGTAGCAAATCAAAGGGCAATATATCGAAACAAAACGAACTCAAGCAGTAAAAGCCTTCACCACACCATCTAACAAAATGGCCACAAAAGGCTTAAACGGCAATGTAACAAAATCCGCAACCGCGCCTAAACAATCTTGGATCCTAGGAAGCAAATTCGATGCTCGAATGCCCCATCACGACGGAATTAAAGCTCTCTGGGAAACAAAGTGGAAATTCCCCTGCACGAAAAGTCTATATCCCTTCCACGACGGAAAATTTGAAGACTTCGAACCAGTCTTCGAGCATCTCATCAAAGTTCGTCCCCCGTATCACCACCAGAAGACCAAAACTCACTATAATATTTTTATAGAATTCCATAAATGATGGTTACGGCGACGCTTACACCGAAGCATTCTTCCCCATTGCCGAAAAACTAACCCGACAAGGCGACGATCTCGCAGCCTACAAAAACTTCGCAGCAGCATCTGAACTCTACCTCCGAGCAGCCTGTCTGTACCGAATTGCTCGATTCCCGCACATCACAGCATTTCCCAAGGCCAGTTCAGAATCGAAATGGAAAGCCTGGCAAGCGCAGAAAGAGGTGTATATGAAAGCGGGAAGCAATTGGGAAGAACCTGTCAAGGAAATTGACGTGCCGTTTACGGAGAAGAAAGGCGCGGATCGAGATTCCATTCCGGTATACATACGAGTTCCTAAATCTGCGGAAAATGGCGGAAAGAAAGCACCCGTTGTTATGTTGTTTACGGGTCTTGATGGATATCGTCCCGATAACACGCAACGAAGTGATGAGTTCTTGAAACGGGGTTGGGGAACCGTGATGGTGGAAGTGCCCGGGACTGCAGATTGTCCGGCTGATCCAAGTGATCCTGAGAGTACTGATCGCCTATGGACGAGCTTGATGGATTGGATGGCGAAGCAAGGATATTTTGATATGGAAAAGGTGATGGTTTGGGGATTGAGTACCGGAGGATATTACGCAGTGAGAATTGCACATACGCATAGAGAGAGGTTGATTGGATCTATTGCCCAGGGCGCTGGGACGCATTATTTCTTCAAAAGGGAGTGGCTAGAGAAAGCAGATGGTCACGAGTACCCTTTTGCGTTTGTGCCCCTGAATCCCCCCATGGAAGCAACGAGCTGACTAGCTATCCAGACTTGGCCCAGCGATTTCGCTAAAGCATGGCTACACCGATTTCGAAAAGTATATGGATGAAGCAGAGGGGAAATTCTCTCTCCTCACAACTGGTATCCTTGAGAAGCCATCAACAAGACTGCTGTTTATCAATGTAAGAACTTCCATCCTCTTTGCTGTAATACGCTGACTTATTTTTAGGGTGTTGATGATGGTTTGATGCCGATTGAAGATTCAATGCTGCCTTTTGAGTACGGTACTCCCAAGGAAGCAAGGTAAGTTCGCGTTTGAATGGTGCATTGAGCAAGAGGAAACTAACTGGAATGCAGGTTTTTTCAAAATGCCTTGCACATGGGATATCCACTTGCGAATGGTTCGGTGTATCCTTGGATGGAAAGTGTCATGGCTTGATATGGTTTGTGGCATGCCATTTTCGATTACCTACCGAATCATAGTAGTGTAAATGGCAATATCGGTTACCATTTGACTTGGTTGGTACCATACCATATGAGATGCTATATGGTATACCGTGTGCCCGACATTGGTAAACGGAAAGTTCAAAAGGCAAGGCAAATACCGTATTAATCAGAATACAGAACCCCCCCTTTTCTCCCCTTTTGATCTTAATTCTCTGTGAGGGGTTAAAATGAATGAGGTTCCAAAAGCTAGAGAGCTCTCCTGATTTAACCTCAATTCTCTCTAATAACCAGAAATAATTGACTCTACAACGGGCGAGAAGATGGGGAGTTCTGTATTCCAATTAATGTGGTAATAAAACTTGTTGTCTTTCATCGTATCAAAAAGTAAGGCAATTCTTACGGTATTAATTTTCTCTGAGTTACCGTATTAATTGGTGTATAAGCCCACCCTTTTCCCTCTAGTTTGCGGCTTATTATGCTAGAGTGAATTAAAGCTAGAACGGAAGAGGTACATTTATCGTCTATTAGCTCTCTTATTCTAATCTTTGTTCTCTCTTATAATTCTAATACAACAGGATTTAAACTGGGAAATCATGGGCCTATGACCTAATTAATATGCTTGTAGTGAGACTTGTTGCGGAATGCCATTCCCAAAAAGGGGGGTTCTCCGCCACTGTTTTGTTTACCCCGCCTCGCGGCCCTCGCCTGCGACAACAAACCAACAACTTCGCAGCAGCTTCACGCTGTATGAAATCGTGCAACCGGAATATCGCCCGCATCCCTATTGCCACGCTACATCGTGATCCAATGTTGCGCCTTCAATTCTCCGTCACCGATGCGCAAGTACGGTCGTCTCCTCACGGCCCCACCCAAGCCTCCACGTGGACGCCCGCCCGCGAAGTTGCGTGAACCTCCCAGCACATCGACCACCAACTCCACCACCTCCTCATCCTCATCACCAGACGCTGAACAGTCGCCCATCGATGCCCTAAATCTGCGAACTTATAACGAGGTCAATGGTATCACATCACATAAGGCCCATTTTAGCTCAAGGGCCGCTCTGTGGAATGATGCAGGTGCATACAAATCATGGGAGCAACAGCTCAGGATGGAGGTTGCGCCCACTATCCGAGGCGAAGTGTCCATGGAACGGTCAGCAACGGATCCTACGCCCAGTAGCGACGGCTTAGCACGCTCGGATGGGATCGATTACTCGAAGAAAGAAACAGCAAAGCTCCGAACACGACTTCGTGATCGCGGCTTGGGGGTCGAAGACTCTCGACAAGACATGATCCAGCAACTTGTTCTTACTCCAGCAAACTACGAAAGATATACGCGCTCCCAAGTCATCGCAATATTGAAAGGTCGCGGCGATTCCTATGCCTGGAATGATCTGGCCACCACCGACGACCTCATAGCCAGAATCAAGATCGACGATGCGCTAGATTATGATGCAGCTTCTAAAAAAGCACCTACGCTCCGTGTACAGCTGGCTATGTACAAAAGCAAGATGTCGGATATCAAGAAAAACATCAAATGCCTGAAAACGAACAATCCATATAGCCCTTTCAAGACGCAGACATTACATGCTTTGTTACGACAGAAAGGAAGACCGACTCATGTCAGTCTCATGGAGATAGAGCTACACCGGCTCGCTGATATTATGCGACGAAATTACCGCGAGGAACTTTTAGGAATTCACCAAAAGATTGAGGAACTACAACTCGAACTATCACAATTACGTCTCGCTGCGAGTCCTTCCCCAGATCCGGATTATGATCTCTTAACATCCCCCAAGGCCAAGTCCAGGTCACGAAAACAGTCGACGCCTCAAATTTCGAGGGACTTAGTGGAGCTAGCGGAGCTGCAGATAGCCTGTCGCGAGAAAGGCTTTACTTTGCGATTCTCAAAAAAGGCCAAATGGCTTGATACGGGAATATGGAAATTTTCCGATTTACTTGTTCAGTCACTTCGCCAACTATGCCATGAGCGAGGACTCCCTAACAACCGCACCCGGCATCTTAAAAAATCTGAATTGGTGGAGTACTTGGATGAAAGGCTGAACCCTCGAATAGCCAAGCTATCACTTGCAGCTCCGAGTTTGTAAAGACGGCCAGGGGGCATTCATGCTATGTTGGGGAGGTAAACACAGATGGAAAACTTTTTTGTGAGTCCATGAACTTGGTGGAGGATTGTGATTAGGTGTCCCATTCTCGGCGCAGAAATGTCGCCTCGTTATTTTTCTTCCGCATATACTTCTTGCTCATTAGGCTTGGAGAGATGTGATCTACCCCTTTACCCCTAGTTTGCGGCTACCCATACTAGACTATCGTAGAGAATTCAAGCTAGAACAGGAGAAGTATATTTATGATCTATTAGCTCTCTTTTTCTAACCTTTGTTCTCTGTTACAGTTGAAATATAACAAGATGTAAACTAGGATATCATGGGCTTATAACCCAATTAATACGGTATCCTGGTGAATTAGAAGATCAGGAGTTATTTCGGTACTAGATGGTTTGGCCTAGAAATTATCATCATCGTCTACGTTTTATGCAAAAAGGAAAAGGTTGGCAAAATTATTGTTTCTTCATTCTCAGTGTTCTCAGACTATTGTCAAAGTCCGACTAAGTTATGTCTTCTACTATGCTGGGAATTTGTCTTATAATCCGTTCTCGAAGGCTACTCAATGTTTTTCGTTCTTTGATTTTCCTTTCGCGATTTTCGCTATAACGGTTGGTATGAAAGTACAGTATTGCCGTTATAAGGGATTGAGGGATTTTTTCTTGAGATTACCTTGGTGCTACAATGCATGGGCTTGTTTTACTTCGATGTTGTGTGGTATTGGATTAGTTCACCCATTCTCATTTGTTGAAGGATCATTATATTGGAATATTTGGGAGAATTGTTGCAACATATGCACAGACCCTCTTCTAAGTCTATATAAAAAGGCATCCCCTCCTGCTTTCGAACACTTAATCCAAGCAATCAAACCATCGCTTCTTTTGTTTCAATAGGTTATGAGGCCCTTACACTTCCGCTTATTGATCGAATATCGCCCCACCAATTCACCAATTTCATCATTTTATACCGAAGTTCCCGAACAAGATTATCCCCACTTCTTAGCATCAAAATTTTCCGGTTCAATTACAACGGCACGGCTACCTCCGATTACTTACATCACTAGCAAAGTATAAGGTTATCCACACTTCCTAGCAATTTCAGACTAAGTATAAGATTACCCACACTTCCTAGCGAATTTCAGGCCACACGAGCCCACAACTACATAGCCTTCATCGAGAACAGAGAAGTATCCCCTTTTCTCAGTACCGGGGCGGCAGACCTCAAGGATTATGCTTCACTCCTAAGGATAACAGACCTTCAAGTCTATGCTCTACTTCTCAGGATAACAGTCAGATTTATGCTTCAATTCTCCGATGAGCATTCAAATTCATACTTTAATTCTCAGAATGGCAGACTTCCAGGTCCTTGTTTCACTCCTCAGAGTAGTAGATTCTTTAAATTCATGCTTCACTCCGGTACAATCTGTTCCTCAATCAATTCCTTCCCATGCTAACAAAACCCTCACATAGAACCATAATTCCACAAATCACCATCGTTTGCCTGAAGGGATGAATAGAAAGGAAAGGAGAGCTATCTAGGAGAGCGAACCCGAGCCTGAGAGCCCTTGTCTAGAGGAGAGCCTGAGAGCATCTTGGAGGTATTGAGCGAGGGGGAGCCCTGAGCTAGACCATAAGGAGAGCCTGAGAGCACCTTAGAGGTACTGAGCGAGGGGGAGCCCTGAGCTAGACCACAAGGAGAGCCCGAGAGCACCTTAGAGGCATTGAGCGAGGGGGAGGGAGAGCATCCTAGGTCTCTTATTATACATTCATAGCGAGCCCGAGAGCCTTTGCCTAGAGGAGAGCCTGAGAGCACCTAGAGGCATTGAGCGAGGGTGAGCATATCAATACACTCAATGTAGAAGAGCGAGCCTGAGAGCCCCTTGCCTAAAGGAGAGCCTGAGAGCACCTAGAGGCATTAAGCGAGGGTGAGCACAACTGACTACATTCGACGTTCAAAAGCCCTCACGGGAGGCCATTCAAAAGCTTGCACCTCAACTGCACATCGAGAGGTGTACATCGAGAGTAGCTTGCACCTTAAACTGCACATCGAGAGATGCACATCACGAGAGCTTGCAACTGACTGCATTCGACGAACGAAAGCCCTCACGAGAAGCCAATGTCATCTGCGAATATCGTCTTCAAACGTCTCATTTGCTAGTGTTATATCTGCGGATATCGTCTGCGAATATTGTCTCTAAACGTCATAATGCATATCTGTAAGCCATTCTAAAGCCCTTAAGGGAGGCTAATTCTATGTCTGCGAACCAACTATCTTTCAAGCCCTTAAAGGAGGCTAATCACCTTTGCCAGCTTCATATCTGCGAATATTAAGCCTCATATCTTTAAGCGTTACAATCTGTAACTTCTATTTCGAGTCCTATATCTATATCTATCTCATATCCAAAAAAGCCTCACATCCGAATCATATCTTACGCCTCGAAATCCAATATACGGAGCAATAAATAGGGGGAGCTGAGATCGGAGGAGTGTTAGGAAATAGGGGGTGTTATGATATGAGAGCCATCTAGGAGATAGGGGGTGTTACGATATAATAGAAGGAGGATCATATGAGTAAAGGAGCTAGGAGTTAGGAGTTGGGAACTGGGAGTTGGGAGCATCACAATCATCAAAAGCAATGGGCTGTACTCTTTCTGGTTCCCTCTATTGAGGTTTTACAGTTTTAATGAGACAGTTCAGGAGTCATAGGTTATACTCTTTTCTGGTTTCCCTCTATTGAGGTTTTACAGTTTTTAACGAGATAACTCTATGAACTTCAATTCCATGAGCTTCTTCATGTACTTTCACACACATCATGTACTTATATAGCTGCTATTCAGAGAGTCTAGCCTATGGGGGAGTGTTGCAACATATGCACAGACCCTCTTCTAGGTCTATATAAGGAGGCATCCCCTCCTGCTTTCGAGCACTTAATCCAAGCAATCAAGCCATCGCTTCTCTTGTTTCAACAAGAATGAGGGTTAAGGGTCAAGATAGGGAGGCTTAGAAAACGTGAGAACTTTTTCCATTTAATCTTCGTTCTCTCATAGGTCTGGTATACTGAATTCAAAGATGAGAGAGAAGGGTGGAGTTGCATCTGAGTCACCCCGTCATGTTGGTGCAGATGAATGCTTAAATGGGCCTTCTTAGTCATCATGAGTCAATATAAACTCTCAGCCAGCTTCTTCCAACACAAAATCTTATTCATCCTCCAATCGAGACTCTGCAAGCCTACGTACTTTTACTGAACAGTCCCATTCTTAACCTGGTGCTAACACAAATCAAGTCGCAGAAAACAATACCCACTCTTTTGCCTTGCAGCGTTGGTTCCCAGCCCCTCGAATAACCATTGTACAATCCCCAACTTTCTCTTCGCACGCCCTCTTTCCTTTATTTCAACAACCATCGACCCCTGGTTTACACAATATCTCCCAGTCACCTCAACCTCCCCAAAATGGCAAAACAAAACGGCCTAGAATGGGTCTCAAAAATGTTCGGCCTCGAGCCCCGGTGGACCATCGAACCAGAAATCTCAAAAATCTCATCAATCGCCCGTCAACACCTCAACCTCTCACCCCACGCCTCTTGCGAAATCACCTTTTACGCCCAAGGCGCATTCAACAAACTTTACAAAGTCCAAACTGACGCTGGATGTTCCTTGATGCGCGTTACATTACCCGTTGATTCTTTCCACAAAACGAATAGCGAAGTTGCGACTATTGGGTTTGTGAGGGAGAAGACGGACATGCCGGTGCCGAAGATTTTGGCTTTTGGTGATGATGGGGAGAATGAGCTGGGGTTTGAGTGGATTTTGATGGAAATGTTGCCTGGTGGGACTTTAAGAACGAAGTGGCGGAAGTTGGATGATGATGCTAAGAGGGAATTGGTGAAGCAGGTTGCGAGGTATCAGGCGCAGCTTTTTCGGCATAAGTTTTCTGCTATTGGGAACATATTCCTCAACTCAAGAAACCAACCTACATTGGAGGATTTGTCCATCGATTCCTTAACTCTTGATGAAAAGCAAGCATCACAAGCGTTGCCAGTTCTAGATCGACTAGTATCCCTCATCTTCTTCTGGGGCGATCACATTAACGAAGACATCCCCAAAGGACCTTTCTTCAACAGCTCCTCCTGGCTCCGCGCTCGTCTTTCCCTCGTTCTCATCGACCAAGAAAAAATCCTAAGCAAAGAACGAAGCACACCTCTAACCGAAGACGACGAAGACGACATCGAAGAAGCCCGGGATTTCAAAGATATCGCTGAGAAACTCCTTCTTCTGCTTCCTGAGTTCTTCGATGATACTAAGGAGGAGGAAATGATTCTGTTTCATGATGATCTTTCGATGAATAATATCCTCGTTGATGACGAGGGGAGAATTACTGGTGTTGTGGATTGGGAATGCGTTTCGGCACTCCCATTGTGGCGCGCTTGCATAATCCCGGAATTTCTGGAAGGTAGAGAGAGGAGTGAGAAGCCGGAGAGATGTCAATTTTCAGCGGATGATGAGGAAGGGGCTGAGGAAGCGAGGAAAGAGGGGTTGGATAATGAGGGTGTGAATATGTTGTATTGGGAGAAGTTGATGGAATATGAACAGACGGTTTTGCGAGGGGTTTTTGTGGAGGAGATGAGGATCTTGGCACCGGAATGGGTGGGAGTTTGGGAGGGAAGTGGGGAGAAAAGGGATTTTGAAGATGCGGTGCATAATTGTGATAGTGGGTGGTCTACGAGGGTTATTAGGGAGTGGTTGGCTAAGAGGGAGAAGGGAGGGAAAGATAGTTTGAGGGAGAAGTTGAATGAGTAGGTTTGGGTTGGTGGGTTTGCTTGATATATAAATTCGCTACTTCCATTTCATATAGCGAGCTATGACTTGCATACCGGTATCTCTGAAGGCGAACTTTCAAACCAATCCACAAACGGAAGTATCAAGGTCAGAGAGAGACACATACAGATAGAAGCGAAGAGGGTAGGCGGTTCGAGTCTGTGTATGCGATGACGCACAAGGATATATTGGACAAACTAGCCAAGCAGTATGTTGTGATGTTCATCCGGGTTTTGGGGAGACGAGAACTGCATCTTCGATTCTGCACTGCTCGAGTGCAGCGAAATACGGGGTTTTTTGGTCAACCTATGTGAGCTGCGGTGATTTTTGGTGGTAGTGACGATGCCGGTGAAGTTGAGTTGAAATTTACGGACCAATTTACGGACCAGCGGGCCCCGTGCCGCATTTGGACCGACCCGCATGTGATTTTGACGTGGGGGTGCTGAGTCAGCCGCGGGGGAATGGGTTCCAAGCATCGGGGATTCCCTCAAGCCTTCCCCAGATTTTTCCAAGACGAAAGATTTCCGGGGAAATGGATGTTGGCCAGACCCAGATTCAAGACAGTATGCACGCTGATTGGCTCATGCTTTTAGGACAACTGCAACATTCTGCGGGTTTTCTTTGAGCCCCAGTGACCACCTCGGCTCCAAGCGCGTCGGCCTGTAAGAGGGCGTCGTGGGCGTGTCTTTGGCGCTTCCAACCACATTCGCCATTCAAGGCAACGCATGGGACACCCCGAGTAGCCATCGTCGCGTGAATCTGACAACTGCTCGGAGATCTGAGCTGTCGACTGGGCCAAATATATTACTGTCGATCGACCCAAGATCAAGCCAGGAGTACCGAAACACCTACTACTGTTACACGTCGACCACTATCCCGTAGATGCACGGCTTACCGGTACAAAACCATTCAGCGTAACCGCTAATTGCTTTATAGTATCGACGACAACTGAAATCCGTCTCCGGTAGAGACCTTCAGCTCGCCCTGCATCGCACCGTATCGCGGTTCCCATTTGCGCCATCAATACTGCGAGATCTAGGCAGCCTATGGTCTTTCTGCGTCGGCCATATCTCCTCTCATCCGTCCAGTCTCCACTCCGTTCTCCGTGGTGCAGCGGTTGTCGTCTTCATCGTGGAGTCGCGGCAAAAGAGCTTGACCCAACCACGACGGCTACAACCTCCTCCCGTCCGGCCAAGCGGACCTCGTCACTTTCTCTCCTCTTCGACCCCAACCCACGCCCTCTTCTTGCACTCTTATTTCCTGCTGGAGAGCACTCTGCCAACATCCCCGGCTTCTAGGCGCCAATTCATATGTCTTGACACCCTCTTCCACTTCCCCTTTCGGCCTTCCTGATCCGACCTGCTGCTGCTCTCTGTAGAAACAGCTACATCACCTACCGCGTGCGTCTCCTATCCACGTCCCACCTTTCTTTTCTACCTATTACAGTTGCAGGTACTCCTTTCCGGAAAATCGTTACCCGTTCGGAGAATTTTGAGCAAGATAACATATTGTTTGTGAGATTAGCCATAATCCCCCAGGTATGTGGACACTCCCTTCGCTGTCACGTTGTCGCCAAGATATCAAAAGTCGGTTCGGCGGATAGCTCTCAAGACTCGGCAATCCTCGCAGCTTGGATACCGGAGTGGATCAGAGAGTTCGGATTGCATGGGCCTTCTGCCCGGTCACAGTCGTGTGAATGTGCAATCTCAATACTGAACTTGGCGGGTGCTGAGTTGCGATAGGTCTCGGTGTACAGTGAGAGAGATCATGCGGGGCCCACGCCCCCGCGGTTGGCTATCTCACTGGGTACTTGAATATAACCAAGCTTGCCCGGCTCGAGTGAGCACGATAGCGTTGTCGTTCTTTACTTTTCTTTCAGACACTCGCACAAGGCACGTTTGTGGGCATGCCGTCTTATTTTCTCCAAGATTGCCACTATTTCTACCGCACAGCTCTGCGTGGCTTGAATATCAGCACCTCCATTTCTCCATTATATGCTTGAGGGAAGCTAGCTGACCATAATGCCTACCTCCACTACCTCAGTCCGGACGTTTCGGAGACCACAATCATTAAATAAAACAATGGCAGAACCGATTCAACCTCAGAAGGATCTGGATGGTGATCGCTCACTAGCTAGTGCGAGGAAAGTCAGTGATGGCTACACCAAAGATCAAAAAGATCCCCTTGCTGGAAACCAGCCCAGCCATAAACAGGGAATTACTTTTGCAGCACAGGATAAGCTACCGAAGTTGCCCATTCCCGAGTTGGACGATACCATGAAAAGATACATGGCTGCGTTAAAACCACTTCAATCGACCAGAGAGCGTGCAGAAACCCAACAGACAGTGGATGAGTTTTTGAGAAGTGAGGGGCCAGAGTTGCAAGAGAGGCTCAAGAAATATGCCACAGGAAAGACGAGCTACATCGAACAATTCTGTATGTATTTCTTCTGGGAAAAGAGAAGCTTTCTGACTTGTTCTAGGGTACGATTCTTACCTGAACTTCGATAACCCCGTCGTCCTGAATCTCAATCCCTTCTTTCTTCTCGAAGATGACCCTACCCCTGCGAGGAACAACCAGGTTACTCGAGCCGCTTCGCTTGTCGTATCTGCACTGTCATTCGTTCGTGCAGTGAGGAGAGAAGAGTTGCCACCCGACACTGTTAAAGGGACACCGCTGTGCATGTATCAATACTCGAGGTTATTTGGTACCGCACGTGTACCAACAGAAAACGGGTGTCACATTGGACAAGATCCAGATGCGAGACATGTTGTCGTTCTCTGTCATGGCCAATTTTACTGGTTTGATGTTTTGGATGAAAATTCAGATCTGATTATGACCGAGAAGGATGTTTCGCTAAATCTACAAACCATTGTTGAGGACGCACAACAAACCCCTATTCAAGAAGCAGCAAAGGGTGCTCTTGGGGTGCTGAGTACGGAAAACCGGAAGACCTGGTCGGGGCTACGAGATGTTTTGACGAGAGATGAAGGCTCGAACAACTCTGATTGCCTCGGAATTGTCGATACTGCCTTATTCATACTGTGCCTGGATTACACCGAACCAGCTTCAGGAGCAGAGCTATGTCAAAATATGCTCTGCGGAACAAGTTTGATCGAAAAAGGTGTCCAAATCGGTACTTGCACGAATCGATGGTACGACAAACTACAAATCATCGTGTGTAAAAACGGCAGTGCAGGCATTAATTTTGAACATACCGGTGTCGATGGCCATACGGTTCTTCGTTTTGCAAGTGATGTGTACACTGATACCATCCTTCGTTTTGCCCGCACTATCAATGGTCAAGCTCCTAGTTTATGGGCATCAACAAGTCCCGATCCATCAAAACGTGATCCCGCCAGTTTTGGAGATGTCAGTACGACTCCTCACAAACTCGAATGGGACATGCTTCCGGAACTCGGCATCGCTCTTCGATTTGCGGAAACTCGACTTGCAGATCTAATCCAACAAAATGAATTCCAGACCCTCGACTTTGCACATTACGGAAAGAACTTCATGACATCGATGGGATTTTCGCCAGATGCCTTTGTCCAAATGGCATTCCAGGCTGCGTATTACGGCTTATACGGCCGCGTGGAATGCACATACGAACCGGCAATGACAAAATTTTATCTCCACGGCCGCACCGAAGCCATCCGTTCTGCGACGCCCGAATCCGTCGAATTCGTGCAAACATTCTGGGGCGAAGTACCACCACAACAGAAAGTCGATGCTCTGAGAAAAGCATGTCAAAAACACGTAACTAATACGCGAGATTGTGCGAAAGCGCAGGGTTGTGATAGACATCTGTATGCGCTTTTTAGCGTTTGGCAGAGAGCTCTGGATGAAGATGGTGCTGAGGCGGCAAGTAGCACTGGGTTGAGTAGTAATGGGTATTCCAGCCCTGTCGAAGGAGCCTCCGTGGAAGGATCTGCTGTTGGATCCCCGGCTCGAAATTCCATCTTAAATTTTGAAGATAACGAAGCTACGTCCCATAGTCGAACACGACAAAATTCCTCCCCATCACCACGAAATCAAAATCAACGTATGCCACGTCTCTTCTCTGATGCGGGCTGGGATAAACTCAACAACACCATTCTCTCAACGTCGAATTGCGGGAATCCATCACTTCGCCATTTTGGCTTTGGTCCGACGACGGGGGATGGCTTTGGGATTGGGTATATCATCAAAGATGAAGGTATCAGCATCTGCGCAAGTAGTAGGCATCGACAAACGAAGCGCTTCGTCGACGCGCTGGAGTCATACCTCCTTGAGATTCGGCGGATTTTACGCGCGACGCAACGCCGGGGGAACTCGCCTAAAGCTTCGAGAGCACGCGAAGCCGACGCTTTGAACCGACCAAAATCCGGCTCCCGTCTCAAGTCGAGAGGCCGAGTGATTAAGAGTGCGAGCACCGTGGGGCCAGGAGGAACGACGGAAATTGGGAAAGAGGAAGAAAAGGAAAAGGAGGAGAGTGATGATGAGGGGTTGGGCGGATGTGAGTCTCCTACTCCTTCTAGTTCTGGTTATATCTTTGAGATTGAGAGGACGAGTGTTATTGGGGTTGAGGTGTGGGGGGTGAGAGGTCGTGGGAGGGAGTTGGAGTTGGATTTGGATTTGGGTATGAATAAGAAGGCTGATGATAGTTTTTCAGATGGATTTTTTGACGCGGGCATGTTGCTTCAGGCGCTCAAGGCGAGGGGTGAGGGGGGTGGTGAGGTGGAGGTGACGGGGAGGAGGGAGATTGGGAAGAAGTTGAGGTTGAGTGAGTATTAACTCATGGGGGGTGAGGGGGAGTGGAGGGGTTGTGAGATGGGATGGGAAATATGGATGGAGCTGGTATGGTGACTTGGGAACAGGGGAGTTTAAGGATGGTGAGGTGGAATGGTTTGGGAGGAAGAGGATAGGAGGTTTGCACTTCTGCATTGTCATTCTTAGAGCGCGACTTTTGCTGGTGGCCTTCTTGCATTATAACGATTAGACGACTGCGTTGCATGAAATAAGAATATCCATGAATTTCCACACTCCCTCTTCTTGAATGTTTCCACACTCACACCGCTTCTCCTGGACCTACAGTACTACAATTGAAAGTTGAAACTTTGTAAGGAGGAAATATGCCCAGTTTTTTGGTAGTATTGGGATATATACAGGACGATGGGATTTATTTTGTAGTAGGAAAGAGGTGGAGGTTGGAAGAAGGTGAGAAATGGAAGAGTATACGGTGGAAGTTATATGTTGGTAGGTTAGGTATTAGGTATTTAGATGAAGTGATGTAACTATCACGTATAAAACATCACGACGATGGAACAGAAATTAGATATGATAGCAACGAAAAACACTCATATCCACTCTAAAGGTTGAAAGCACCTTGCAAATTCTAATTTGAAAAAACCGTAGATCGCGGGGAGTCATTCTAGATTTTGAACTCAGATGTCTCTCTGGATGTTGGGGCTATCAGGGGTTCGGTAAATAATATCAGCGGCAAAAAAAGATCTTGAAGGAGGCGGTGAAATATCCGATTAATAAACTCTCTTCTCTCGCCGCTACGACACTTACTTGAAAACCCCTTGATTCCCAGACATTAATCCTCGGAAAGGAAAAGGGGAAGGGAATGCAAAGGGAAAGGGAAGTGTTTCGTCGCCTATACATAAATATGTTCCCATCCTCGGCCAAGACAATTTCCGACTGCGCACACAAGCCCTTAGTATAAGGTTGAAATCTCTCTCCAAATTGGACGCTGTTTGTTATGAAGGCATTTTGATAACTGGAGAGTGGCAATTTGGCGGAATTTGAGTGATTGAATGGAAGGGAAAGAGATTAAAAATCTTTTCTCCACTGCAGAGAATATAATAAGGAGCCGTTATATGCAAGAGAGTAAATGAGGTTTGGTTGAGAGGGCTAGAAAAGATCGCATTATTTGTTTCCCGTTTTGTAAATTCGGGGGGGTTGAGGGTTCGTATGTGATGCAGGAATGAGAGAGATGGGGGGGAGGAATCAGGATAGAAGGGAGAGGGAGAGGGAGAGGGAGAGGGAGAGGGAAAGAGGGAAAGAATAGTCAGAGAGAGAGAGAGAGAGAGAGAGCTGAGATCGTAGAATCTTTGTAATAATAGCCGGCAGGGTATGTAATAGATCCGATGAAATTCTCTCAACCTGAGTCACCCTATACAGTAACGAAATGAAATAAAAGGGATAAACAAAACCAAGAAAGACGAGAAAATTAAAGAAACCAAGGATATAGGTTGTAGCATGCGGCGACTTACTTAAACATATTAAACACAGTGCACCCTTAAGCGCAATATTTATAAAGATATTTATTTTTTATTTTTTTCTTATTTATTCCTATCCTCTTTCCTTTTCATTCCACGTCCCTCCTTCCCTCTGCATCCGATTCATTCCCATTTGCAAATGAACAGACGAAAAAACACACTAGCAAGCAGCGCCAACTAGAAACTACTATAAGTAATCAACTAGAGCATAGCAGAGCATAGCAAACACACAAAAGACGCCATCGATGCCTCTCTCTAATATGGATGGGACCTGAACGCCTTTTCGCTAATAAACAAATCTTGCGCACAAACGGACTGACTGGTTCATGCTAACTCTCAACCGTGAGAGCAACATATGTATGGCGGGGTTGCGGACTCGTATTCGTACTGTGTGGTTACTACCCTTCTTCTGATTCTCCCAAAAACGGTGCGATTGATAGGCGATTGTAGAAAGACGACGAACACAGAAGAACGAAAAGCGAATCAACGTTTCTTGCCACGGTTCTTGGCCATCTCCATCAAACGCTTCTTCTTCTCCATCTTCTCTCTCTTCAGACGGTTCTCCTCAGCCAAAGCCTCCGCATCCTCCTTTCTCGCGATCTTTGCTGCAGTTTCCTCTTCCTCATCCACCTCGAACGCTGCAGCTTCCATATCTGAAGATCCATCAGAGCCATAACCAATATCTTCCTCCTCTTCTTCCATCAGGTCTTCATCATCCTCGTAACTATCATATCGATCTTGTCGGGAACCAAGAGCAGGAGGTCTGCGACCATAGCGATCACGGTCTCGGTCTCGCGAGGAGTGAGAGCTGAGTTTGGAACCCGATTTGGAGTCAGTCTTGGGACGAGCAGTTCCGGCGTAACCTGTTGTTGCCAAAGCTGCCTTCTTAATCTTCTTCTCCGGTTCGGGGGCTGCTCGTCCTTTGCCTGCAACGCCCGGCTTTGTATTGCGAGCATCCGCTGCCGATCCTTTGCCGTTTATAGCTGCAGCGCCTGGTGTATTGCGAAATTTACCATTCGGGCCTATGTTCTGGGATATCTTTGCTGATTTTTGGGCTTTCATTTCTTCTCGCTCGCGTTTGGATGGTAGCTTTTCGACTCGCTTGTGCTGGATCTTGCCAACCTGTCCCATCACCGCTTGGTTTGCCTTGCCCCGCGCCATAATCTCTGCATATGAACCCTTCTTTGGTGGTTTGGCTGAGGTGGGCGTAGAACTAGATGGGGCGGGTGGGCCATTCTTGAGGCTTGACAAGTTTGCAGGGCTCGATGCTACTGAAGGACGGTTGTTGGAGGATCCAAGCCTAGATGCCATTGAAGTATTCGCCGCGCCGGGTCTTGTACCACCACCAACAGGACGTGAGGGAGCCAAGGGTCTTGACATGTTGGATGAAGTCTTCTGTTGCTTGTCTACTGGGCGGCGTAAAGCATCGGAGTCGGATGACTTGCGCTTCTGTGTGGCGGTTGGTAGAGAAGGGGCTCTGGATTGCGTGGGGCTTGGTTCGCCCGTAATGGACGCGAGGAGGTCACCGATCTTATTGTATGTGGTCAGCATCTCTACAACCCTATGATCATCCATGGGGAAATACATACAGGCATCTTGGGTGGCGAGCGTGAGTTCGGGCCCGTTTGCGCAAAGATGTATTGTGTGTAAGAGGTGGGTATTCAAAAGCAGTCAACGCGGGTCGCGTGATGTTGTGGTCTCCGTAGGAGCATGAAGGAGATATGCGACTTCGGTATGAATTGGGGGCGATAGATGGTGATCCTGCGCAGGTATCCTTTGGAGGGGTTGAGGTTGGTGTCAGGGTGGATCTTGTGCGAGATTTGAACTTGATGGAATTTGACAAACAAATATATGTGCTGCTCCGAACCGCTAGCCTCGCCCGGTATTTCATCCATGCCCGAACTTTGAGGCACCGATAGTAGCCTGGCGTTAGTCAGCAACGGGCTGAACACATCAACTTCAATTCACCAGCATCATCACACCTATCTATATCTGAACATCCATCATTCAAGTGCAAATATCAAGAGAAAACCAGCATGCCTCTTTGTAGACATAATCTTCTCTTTTCTTTTAAAGAATATCTCTACAATTTTATCAATTTTACTCTTCTACCTCCTTTCCTCCCCTCCCCCTTTATCCAGAAGCTCCTAGACCCTCCAGCCTATCCTTCGTTTAGCTTCAATTCACCAATGTCACGACATCAGCCTTGTGGTATGTGGTGCTCCCTAGGTGTTTTGCTATGTCAGGCCCCGATATTTGGATTGCAGTGAGCTTCAGTACGGTACTCTGCAAACGGTAGACACTTTAGCACGCATCGCAGCCTCCAATTTGATGTATTGATCAAACCTGATCTGTGGAAAAACCAAAACGGCTGAATCCACATAGCGGATATCTTTTTAGAATTTCTGCAGGCCTCTTTGGCCCACGCTCCTCTCCAAAGAAATTTACACTACAATTATGGCAGCACGGCAAGCTATGGGACACGGATTGAAGGTATTTAGGTATTGCATTTATTCATTTAGTATTGGTATTTCCTGGAGCTCATATCCACCAGCAAAACTCCATTTTCTTTCCAGACGCTAAACACCAGAAACCCTAGATACCCAGTGAATTCGATTCCAACAAGGTGGTCAAATAAAGGTATGTACATGAAAAGAAGAGTATGTTGGTATTGGTATCGAAACAAAGTCTACCACCGACGTCTAAACAGGTCTGACAAGGATGCGTGAACAGGTTTATGCGACGTACGCCTGTCCGATGGCGGAGAGCGCACTGCCAGTGAGAAGACGTCCATCGCTGGCCATGAAGTAGGCGTATCCCTTGATGTAGGATTGTTCAGGGGCTTCCAGCCATGGGATGATTTGGTTGAGGAAGCTAACTTCATCATCACCTGTGTATTGGAATTCGGTGATCCATACGTCGTATCCGGCGCCGATTTGGTGGGCTTGGAGAACGTGTTGTTGGAAGTAGGTGACGGCAGAGTCAATGGGGTTGTTGTTGTACCAATGGATCTGGAGGAAATCGATTTGGCAGCCGGTGCAACCGTCGACGAAAGCACTGAGATAATCCAAACCCATCAAATTTCCGCCGCTGGAGGCTCCGTTGGTGACAGATGGGGAACCGAGGAGAGCCTTGCCCTTGAATGGTGTGGAGATGAGAGATTGGTAGTTGCTGATGGCGGTGGCAACGGGGAGGTTGGCTTGTGTGTCAAGATCGGGCTCGTTGAAGGCGAAGAGAGCCTTTGAGCCAGAAGCGATGGCAGCGGTCGCAATCTTGTTCCATGTGGCTGGTTCGCCCTTGTTGATACCCCAGAGAGTTGGGACATACGAGACACCCGATGGCAAAGCAGCAGAAGTATCAGCCCAGTTGTGAGCCCAGCTGATCTTTCCTGCGAGGGGAACAAGGTCAGAAGCATCGTTGAAAGCACCGCCAGCCTTGGAGCCAGTCAATGCTGATGCAGTGTAAGCGGCCGCGGCACTGGTGGTAGCAGCTGCCTTTGACGTTGTAGCGGCGGCCTTTGACGATGAAACAGCAGCAGAAGATTTGACGGCAGTCGAAAGAGTGGTAGGTGTTGCGGAAGTGGTCGGGACAGCAGTGGTAGTTGGCTTGGGAGCTGTAGTTGCAGCCTTTGCAGCCTCAACGACCACAACGCTGGACGAAGAGCTGGCCACAGGAGCGGGAGCTGGAACGGAGGTTGCAGCAACTGGAGCTGGGGCTTGAGAAACTGGTGCCTGAGTAGCTTGAGGAGTCTCGTCGGAGGTGATGGTCAAGGTTGTGTACGCTGCCGCCGCGGCAGTTGAGAGCGATCCATTAACGTCGTAAACATTAACCTCGTCTTCAACCTCAACGATCATATCTCTCTTGCGAACATCGTATCGGCCGGCAATGACATCTCTGACCAGCAAAGAAGAAGCCAAAAAGGCAAGAGTCGAAAGCGAAGAGCGCATATTTATCGATTTTTCTTTCTGTGTATTGGCGAGGAGGCAACGATATTGATATTTTCGTGATTTTTGTTTCGTACGTCGTGTACTGCTTGTGCTTTTCTGGCTATTGTCTAAAGGAGTGTGACTGTATTGCGAAGTCTTTGCGGATTCAATCAATGAATGAGGGACTGTGGGTTGGTGTTGACGTGGTTTTGGTGACAGGAGTCTGGAGTCAATAGCAACGAGATCGGAAAGACTGTGGGGGAGGTTTGTTTGGCAAATGAATGTGATGATTGATACCCGCGCGACCTTGCAAAGGAGCGAAAAGATGACAGAGTCAAGCAAGAAGAGAAGGGCGTACGATGAAGTACTTTTTGATGGTGGTGGTGTAGGAAGGAGGAAGAGGAGATGGAGAGCAGGGACTTGATCCTTTTTAATCGGCTGGGCCTCTCAAAGTGGCTGACTGGCTTCCGCTCATCTCGCGCAGGCTAGCCACGAGCAGTGAATGGACAACACCCTAGCAAACACATAAGCCAAAATCTCCAGGGCAAGAGAGAGCTGTCAGGTACGGGCCAGAGCGAAGACTCTCGGGACTTCCCAAAATCAACCGGCTCTCCTGTATGGTGCAGATAGACCTGCATGTCAGGCCTGCAGCTGCTGAGCGAGTATACAGCCTATCACGACCTTTTGGTGGTGCCATCCCAGCCTAAAGCGCACACTCTGACTGGGTGCGACAGTGAGGACGGCTAGGCCTGCTGTTCCTGAAACACAATAAATATCACTGACCTGCTGTTCTCGGCGCCCAAATGCAGGTACCACAGGTCAGGTCAGGCTTTTAGATCCCGCCGTGGCGCTCAGGGACGGGAAGCACACCAACTCGGATGCGTAGCCGCAATTCCATTGGTCCTGATGCCGGTTTTCTGTTTGGAAATTAAGATGAAGGGTTCGGATGGTGAGGGCTAGACGGGACCCGGACGCGAACGTGAGGGGGGGTGGCCGACTCTAGATTGCTTCTTTTTTCTTCAGCAAGTTGTGGATGTCAGCCATGATCGAGCGGAGTGTCAAACATGGCTGCAAATAGTGTCCATGAGTTTATTTCAACATCTAGACTACTGTAGCCCACAAACCATCTACTCCCCCTTCAATTTCCAATTGTGGCAGCCTTCACCTACGTTTTAGAACCCCCGGCAATTGACTGTACGGGTAAAGGAGGGATCTGCGACGTAAGTAAGATCCAAGGTTGACTGTGCGAATAAACAAACATCAAATTAGGGCACCTGAATCATCCATCATCTAACTGTTATTCAAAACCTTCTATTTCTATTTCCATTTAATCTAGAAGTAAACCATCAATCTTCCGGCGCATCCTATGATATCCCACTTGACCCCTCCGTGGTCCCTTATCGCGCGGTGGAGACGCGGAGAAGTGGATGCAATCAATTAGGGTTATTGCGCGGTGGATCTCCATCTTGGCCGTGAGCTTATATCTACTACATGTCCATCAACGAGTGAGGTCTATAAAAACACAAACGACTGTGCTCAGTGCTGCAGGTACACGATGGGTATGCGGTGGAAGGGTTCGTGGCACCAATTACGCGTACGAACGGAAACCCGAATCGCTTCCAATCAGCTGATTCAGCGGATTTGAGGAAGGATGATTGGGAGGACTTTTGTTTGTTTGGCCCGTCAGCCTACCAGCATCAAATCTCCGCCGCTAGAATAATTCCAACTCCTCGATCCCCAATCGCAGCCTCATTTTCCTCCGCCGCAATTCCTTCTCGCTCAATCAACCCACTAACAGCAACTCCCTCGCACCAACCTCAATTCCCTTTCTTTTCACTCATAAATTGCGTTTCGCGACCACTATTTTCGATCTCCAAATATTTTGGTTGGTTGGCTAGCAATTCTCCTATCAGCGGCGCGTCTCACCTGCATCTCGCTTGCAGAAAAAGAATATGTAGTGAGAGATGAGATGCAGCTAGAAAAAGAATCCTCAGGTACCAAGATGTCGCGTGCGCCAATCTCTGCTCGTGGTGTGTTGGTGCGCGCGAGTGAAGGGACGAATTGGACATCGGGTGTTGATAAAGCACGCACTTCCGATGCGATTCGAGGTGTGGTTTGGTCAGTAGGGTTGCGATTCGCGTGTTTTTTTCCTGGTGTGGTTGCGATTTTGTTGTTCATTTGCGTGTTTTTCCCCCTCGGACTGAAAAGCGAGAGATCGTCAGCTGCGATTATCTTCTATTCGTACAACCAACTCTCTACTCAAGCACCTTTATTTATTCTCCTATCTCTCGAGTCATTTTCATGAGGTATTTAAAGGGGAGTGGTCTGATATTTCTTTGGCTTTCTTGGCGGAGGTTGCTTGTACATTGAATTCTATGACTCGTGAGCACACGAGATGTTGGTGTGTTGTTTGTCGAGGATGTGGTTTGAAGTTTAGTGTTCTCTTTTTGGTCCTGGTCCTGTTCCTGTCTGAGATTGGAGTAGGCACCGCGCAAGAACGGAAGTTTTCTACTTTATGAGATTTTAAGTTGCTTTATGTTTCCTTTCTTTTCCTTCTCTGATGCTCGTAGCAAGATAGATGGCCTGCCCAACTTTATGTCTGCAAGTGTGAGATTACATTTATACTCAACCACAAGTTTTCTCTTTTGTAACCGAATGAGATAAAATTTCAATCGAATTTCCTTGATCGAAGTACTTATGAAACATACGGCCGTATCATTTAACTTTTAACATCACTTCAACACCCAGCAAGAAATAAACCAGAAACATGCTACCTCAAATGCTCCTCCCTCGCCCAATCATCCTCCTCATGTCCATGCAACCCCTTCAAATAATCATTAAACTCCTTCGAGATATCCAGCGTAGTCTCGAGATGACTCCATCTTAGCGTGATATTCTTATGCGCAGCAAGTTGTCTCGCACCAGTCAGCGCGTTTCGAATCTCCCTTCCATTAATCTCTCGCTCAGCCAGTTCATCAAGGCGTCCTTCCAATTCATGGAGATCTGCGTCTTCTTTATCCTCGCGGAGGATATCGAAGAAGTTTTGCCATATCTTCTTGCGGAAGATAGGGGTTAGCTTTGGGTAGTGGAGGGAGAATTGAATGCGGGAGCGGAAGGCGGCGTCGAAGGTTCCTACGCGGTTGGTCGTGAGGATGAGAATGCCCTCATAATACTCCAGGGTCCGAAGAAAGACTGGTATTGTTAGTAGAGTTCGTAAATCGATTTGAGATTACTTTCTTGAGACAAGACTATTCCTTTTCAAATCACTTAGGCTGCGTTCTTCGAGAAATACTTCTGCTTCGTCGAGTAGAAGAACTGCATGACGTCTTAGTGGCTTGCGTCGATTGGTTTTTTAAGACGTGAGCTCACCACAATTCCATGTTTTCCCTAGAAACAAAACTGTCTTCAGATATTTTTCAGCAACCTCAGGGTTAACACCGATATCACCACATGTGACATTATACAGCGGCATCTCTGCAATCTCTGCCACACTATCCCATAGTCAGAATATGAAGGCATCGGTTATGCAGACTCGCTTGCTAAAACATACCTTTCTACAATGGAGATTAGCTATAGTATCTGCGACTCGTAATAGGGTAGAGGTTTCTTTACCTGCTGTCAATGTTTTGCCTGTCCCTGGGCTACCATGCAATAGCATAATCAAGCCACGTCCTTTCCCTGCAATAAGATCAACACGTTTCTCTGATGCGAGTCCTCCCTGCTGCCAGTTTGCCGATGAGTGTGCTTTGATAATTGCCTCCAGAAGTTCTTTCGTGTTGTGTGGTAATACTAGGCGCTTAAAGGCGTCTTTATTCCAGGTCACTGGACGGATATCCTTCACCCAAAGGCCAACTGGTCAAGGTTAGATTTACCTACGAAAAGAAAATTTGGAAGTATACAAACTCCATGTTTTGTTCTTCAAAAAATATCCATAAATATCTGGAGGACAAAGCATCTTCTCTTCTTCAGTCAAGGTGCTTTTTTCAATACTGATTGTCTCAGGGAAAGGATCTTCGCAATGTTGCGGGTCCCATTTGTCAGAACAATAGTTGACCATGAATGCCTCGGCAGCTCCATGCATTACACGATAGGTAGGATAGTCAAGCATACATCGCCCTTCATTCTTGATTGTTAATCAGCATAGTGCATCCCCGAGGATAAAAATCAGATAACTTACAATATATGTCTCTCCTCGAGTGTCTAATCCTTTGTAGGTTATCGGTTGTGGCATCCTTAGCTTCCAAAATTGTTCACCACGACTAACGAGCTCGCTTCTGATATCTTCGCTGGCAAAACGCAATGGATATACAGAAAGACCTATAACGCAGGAAATCAGCCTTGCTCTCAACTAGAATTTATTGGACTTGCACGAGGATCTTGTCGAAAGTGGTGATAATTAAACAGGCAAGCAGCAGTGAAACCGGGCCGTCCTTACTGGTAATGGGCGTTGTTGCACCCGCTGAACAGCGCACATCAAATATTGTCTCATTCCTGACGAGTTTGACTCCATTGTAGTGCCATGACCAGCAGCGCAAGGTGATCATCTGAGCCCGAGGCTTGGCTTTACTGACCACATAAGCTCTCCAATTATTTGCTACCTGAGTAACGACAATTTCGTTGTGGCAGAACAAGAATTTGATTGATTTGGCGGTGGTTAACTTCTTGTCAAATAATGAATCGACCTTCTTATATTGATGCCCGTGTCTTTTTTTCAAGTATATTAAGAGCGCGAAGACGTGAGACCGTAGCACTTCGTCTGTCTGCGTAGACAAGCCGCTGATTAGAGAACGGTGATGGTATAAGAATATATAAGGGCTATCGAGTGTAAAAGATTGCCGACCGTGCTCGGAATCCTCGGAGTAATCTCTGCGAAGAGACACGTAGTCGAACTTAGCTATCTCTAGGATCGCATTGACTAGGATGCTCGACTGGATTGACAGTGTTTCAGTGAAATCAAGTTCTTCCGTTTCAGGAACAGTCGCCAATGGCATTTGCCGCTCACTTTGCGAGTTCCGTGTGAGGCCATCCGAGCAAGAATACTCTCGAATTACCAGAAAGGAGAGATCTTTGAAAGTCCCGATATATCGGTTAATGCTATGTACTGACCTGTATCCAGTCAGATGAGATTGTGCTTCACCGACCCTGGTGTTCCATGTAGGTATATCTTCGAAGGTGTTTACCGAATGAATATTTAAATATTCATTATTTGCGGGGTTCTTTGCTTTTCCATTGCAGATAATGCGGCATAGAATTCGATAGTACGGCGAACGACTTGGCTCTTTTCCAAATGCTGGCATTCGAGGTCTTGGCCTCTGAAAATGGCGAGCATCGGGGATAGCACAGCTTGTGGGAGGGGTTGCTGAAAAGGCTGATAGCTGATCCTCTTCTGGGTAATTTGAAGACGGCTGGGAGCCTCGAATGCCGAACGGAACTTCATACCCCAAATCACGCTTTCTTCGCTCCTCTTCGTCGGAACGGCAATGATAGATAGACTCTGGGTCGCTCGGATCCTCACGGTCAAAGGCGTCATCGTATCCGAAGGGCTCCGGAATTTGGTCCCAACGGACGGCCTCGGAGGAATTCTATCTAATCTTAGCTTGTAACTCATCAGACTCAAAATCGGCTGTAATTGCTCATAGCGCCAAGAGAAAGTGGTTTTGATAAAGTATTCTCTAATGAGAGGCTCAAAGGTATTAGTAGGATCCCCTTCGTATATTTATCTTTCGCTTCACTCTTTAAATATTAGTGGGGTTTTAGGAGATTGGGAGAGACGTTGAGTAATGATCAGTTGACGTGGGAATACTAATGTTCCAAAAATAAATATGTGGTCTCATACTCACTCGTTGAAACATATGATCTGATGGGGCCGGTCTCCTTGGGGGAAATCTGTTTGTGAGTTTGCAACTCAGATCCCGCCTTATTCTAACAAGTCGTAGGGTGTGATCAACCATGAAGAGCTTACCAAAAATATCGCCAAGGCGCTCTCAAAAATCGCAATTGTTATGCCGCAAACAGACTTAACGCTTGTCTTGTATCCAACGGAAAGAATGCGGGAAGCAGTTGCAAGATTATATGCTTCCATCATGCGTTTTTTCCAAAAAGCCATGCGCTGGTACAAGAAAGGCAAGATGGCACATGCTATCGGGTCTATCATAAGTCCATGGGCACTTAGTTGGAAAGAATACCTCGAAGAAGTCAATAACCATTCTCGGACCATAGATCAGCTTGCCGACATCGCTTCGAAAGCTGAGCAGAGGGACATCCACTTGGTTGTCAGAGATATTCATACGTATGCCAAGGGTATGCAGTCAATGGCCATGGTGCAGAGCACGCAACAGTCGCAAATTGCAGAAATCCTTCAACTGCTTCGATCTCAGAACCCAAAGGTTGACGAGCTACTAACTAGCGCAGCGGGTTAGTAAATACCTGCCTTAAATTTTAACACGACCAAACTAATACCCTATCAGCAACGCAGAATATGCAACGCGAGATTAAAACCGACCTCAGCAGCCACAAAGATATCCTCCACCAAGTACAACTAAACCAGATCCTCTCAATAGAAGGCCTAAAGCACCTTCCATCCTGCGGTGAAAGTCTCGGATTCTGCATATCCCTTCGAAACAGAAGCAAAACGCACGCCAAACTCTCGACGAATCAGATACTGAAAATGGAAAAATGGGCGTACGATCAAAGATCCTCAATCATGGTCCTCAAAAGCAGCTCTCCAGACAAGACCAAAAACCTCCTCTTAGACCTCATAAGTCTCATCCAGAAGTCTCCACGACTGATACTATGGGCTTTGCGATTCCCAAGTTACTGGTCGATAAGACTCACAAGTGTGGATGTTCTACGAATGCTCGTCTCGCAAGCCCTACAGAAGCGCCCGGCGTCGACCTGGAATTCATCACCTATCACTGCTGTACATTTCAGAGAAGCCAGTAGCGAGGAAGATTGGCTCAAATTACTTGCAAGGGCACTTGATGGTGTGCAGGAGGCATATATCGTTATCGACTCTGAGCTTACCAGACAAGATAGGGGTGGTAGCACCAAGCTCTTGGAACTTATGCTGAAAGTTATCGGGAATACTGCAGTGAAGATTTTCGTTTCTTCGGCAACCTTTGATGAGGATCGTGTTAGACGACTTTGGAAACCGGATATGTGGTCAACACTTGTTATTGATACTTCAATTCCTACAGCTGCCGGGGGTTCAAGGAAGCAGCATAGACAAAGAGTGTCTATGAGATCTAGGCGAGGCCGTCGTAGTTGATATAACACCTTAGGCAAGAAATTGGAAGACTTGCACTTGCTAGCAGCTCGTATCGCGGAATCTATATACTAACTATTTCCCGATTTAAGAAAGTCTCCCGTTTTATATTTCATTGTGCTAGACCATTAAAGAGAATCGAGTCTACAATAGAACGTGAGAGAGATATTCACAAGCCTGTCAGCCCTTAACTCTCCCATTCCAACCTAGCATTCTCTTGAAAATCCAGCACGATGAAAGTTCAAAACGGGAGAATATGTTTACTGTAGTACTTCTTATAAACCAATTATCGTGCCAATTTCTAATTTCCCGAGACTTCTCCACTCGTAACATTGCCAGCGGAATATATTCAAGGGAGGTATAAATTCACATTCATCTATACCAGACTACTCTATTTTACATATACATACCCCCCACCATCCACCCCCTAAATCCCACATCTACTCCCCCTTAACCCCCACACTCTTCCCATCCCTCTTCATCTCCTCCCTAATACTATCCCTTAGCATCCCCGTCAACACCCCCGCCGGCAACCTCCTCGTCACCGCATGAAGCAGCGCATGAGGCCAACACCCCTCAACCACATCATATCCGCACCCCACTCTCGCGAGCGCCTTCCTCGCGAATTCCTTCGAGTTGGGTCGAATCAAGGTGGGCGGTTGATTATCGGTCGCGGTTTCCGTGACATTACACGTCATGATGGCCAGCACTTCAACATTGCGCTCTTCAATGGCCATTTCTCGGTTGAGGGCACGGGAGAAGGTGAGCACGAAGGCTTTGGTGGCGGAGTAAACTGATAGGTACGGAGAGCCAAAGTCGGATATCGAAGCCATGGTGAGGATTAAGGCGGGTTGGGAGTGAGCAAGTAAGAGGGGCATGATGGCGCGAGTGATTTGAACAGGAAAGCGGGCGTTGGTGTTAATTATTGCGTCGATATCGGTAGGAAGATCGTCTTCAAAATTGGAAAATACATGGCCTGTAGGTCGAGTGCCTGTCCCGACATTGTTGATATGTATGGTGATATGTAAGTCTTTGATACTGTCGATTATATAGTTTATTTCTTGGAATGATTCGCATCCATATTTACACGCGTCGATGACTATAAGTCTGATTTTGATGTGGGGAAAGTTGGCAAGAATGCACGCTTTGACTTCTGTAAGCTTGGAATAGTTGCGGCCATGGAGAATGAGGTTGAAGCCTTGACGGGCGAGATCATAGGCGTAGCCTTTTCCTATGCCATCACTGGCGCCCGTGATAATAGCCCATGGTGGAGCACCATCTTGGCTGCGCTTGTGGTGATAGCGCTGGAGTGACGAAGAACGGAAATAGATGTAGCAAAATCTAGAGATATTCAAAACCCATCTAGATACCCAGACTGCGCCGATAAATGCTAAAATGGTTGAGAAAGTGCTCATATTGCTGTCGATATAGCTTTTCGAGATAACGAGACTGCAATTCTTGTTAGGCCATATCCATGCTACCAAATGTGTCAGGTTGGCCTACTCACCCTGAATACATCCTCAATATTAACCCTATATACAAATCCTTAGCCCCAAACCAAAACCCCAAAATCGGTGGTCCACGATGCAATACATGCAAACAGTTATCGATGTTTTTTTTGTTGTTATGAAGAAATTTAGATTTCCATCTCAAAGGACGTTGACTCGGGCGGGTTAGCGCTAGTGGACGGAAGCGATGTCGTCCGGGTGGAAGAGGCGTTCAGCTAACAGTCCGTAGGATCAAAGTTGCAATGACCAGCAAAAGGTATCAAAAGGCATCGTGTGATTTCAGCGGTGAGCCATTGGAAGAGAATCACGGTCTCTACACCGAAAGTACAGATGAAAGTCAATGTTGTCCTCGGGTCGCGGTGGAGCGCGTTTGGCGCGGATCGTCAAGTCACCGTGACTTGAGTTTCATAGTTGCTTCAAGATCACGTGTAGGGTGCCAAGAGGTCTAAATGTGACCAGGACGAGGGGCGACATCGCGAAAAACTTCCTTCGCGGGGAGCTGGCCAGTGCGTCGGAGGTGTTCTTTTGTTTGTTTCTTCTGCCCGCCTTTTCCTTTCTCTCCTACTGGTCGTTTTCATCTGCTCTCCGCGATCATTTCGAGGTCGATGAGACGGAACGCGCTCTCCTTTGCCCGGCTCGGTCATGTTCCGAGGCGAGAGGAACGGATTGGAGCTTATCTTGGCGCCACCACTGGTGAAGAGCATTCTCGCCGGATGTCGATGCAAGGTACCTTTCCGGCCGGTGATGGTTGGTACCGTGGTCGCATGTTGCGATGAAAGCCAAAGTTGCCATCTCGGAGTCGCGAAAACAAGGAGGAAAGTTCTCAAGAGCTCGCTCCCTATTTTTGACGCGGATGTCGCACAACCACAACCGCTCAGCTGACCCGGCATGCATCGCGGATAGATAGGGGGGATAAGATTATCTTTTCGACCCCGAGAATGAGTTGTACGTTCAAACCAAATTTTGGAATTTTAGGAATGATGTCGAGATGGGATGAAGCTGCATTGGTTTGAGCCGAGTTCGTGAGGCGTAACAAATGGCCGGTCGCGCCTTCCTTCCCATACTCGAGTACAGCATCAGGCTGACATCTCCAGAGGCAAGAGCGGGCGACTTTGCGCTCAGTATGCGGATTATGGTTTGCCGTTTAATGTGTAGTTCAAGTCGCCTTCAATCAAAGTAAATGTAAATCAACCTTGAAGTAGCCCAAAATCCGACCAGTGATCAAATTTGCCGGTGATAGAATAACGCCCCCAAAAGCGCGTGTTCTTTTGCACATAGCTATTGTACATCAATCAGCTCGTAATATTCAATCAGAAGATTTTGAAAGGCAAGGTGGGATAGAGCCTACCTAACACCCATCCACGCAATTAAATGTCTACGCTCATGCGATATGATGGATATGTTCATTTTGGCCCTTTATTCAGAAACTCTGCAAAGTTGTCTCGAAAAATCGAATATATCCATGACTGACTCCACACCGTCAAGTGGTCACAATAGACCAATACACACACAACCTCCAAAAACCTGCCCCGGACCCAGCGACCAAACACCCAACGAAATCTCGCCCTCATCATAATCCTAACACCCTTCATCCTTCTCACCACCGCACCTCCCCCTCCCCATCTCCAATCTTCAGACACCCATTCTTCCTCCTCTCACTAAGCCACCGCTCAATCCAAGCCTTCATTTTCGCCCGACTCGCCGCACTACCCACATTGACCGTGGGGATAACCTTTTCGATACGCAGCGAACTCACAAACAGCGTCAGCTCTCGAAAACTCGAGTGTTCACTATAGGGGACGCCAAAGCATGATGCTTCGCGTGTGCTACCGCGTTGTGGGACGAGATCTTGGAGGGTGTAGGTAGATCTCCAATTCGGAGAATGGATGATGGTGGGGACGGTGGGTGAGTCGGTGAACCTGAACAGACGTGTTAATTGAGCATTTGAAAGGAAAGGGAGGGGGTAAATACCTTGAGTTTGGAGGCTTGTAATTCCACCCGCTTGGTCTAAATCCGACAATACGGCTGAAGTGTGGTTTGTAACTGTTCAGGTACTCCTGCAGAGTTTCCGCCCGAATTTCCATCAACATCTGCATATGAATTTGTGCCTCCTTTGGATCATCAGTCATACGACTCATGAGTTCGGGATCCTCCAATGCGGCACAAATTTTCATCTTGCCCGGAGGTGCCCAAATCTTGCAGTCAAGTGCTCGAGCAATACCCATACAGATTCGCTCTTTTCCAATACTGTAAGTGCCGCATATTACAAGCAGGCGACCACGAGGTTTCGCGTTCTTGCTGCTTCCTATCTCCATAGCAATGCTATTGTCTTCTGCTTTGATAGCGGAGGCCGAATTTACAAACTTAGCCATGCCTGGTCCAGCACGTTCACGTTTTGCAACCTCCCAAGCATCGCTTTCCTCGGCGCGCTCCTTTTTGAGAGAGACGCACATGTCAGCGCAGGCCTTGATGACATCCTCTTGGCTAGGAAAGGCGTAGCGAGGGTTAAGGTATGTGGTATCAAGATAGCAGACATCAATCTTTTGCTGTTTAATTTTACCCGAAATTGAGTCGACAATATCGGGCATAAGAAGTGGGTTGGAGACATGGGCCGGACAAGCTCTGAAGTCGCCACAATGAAGTATTCGCTGGACTTTGGGATTATTGCCTTTACCAATTACTTTTTCGAATAAAAACAAGGAGCTTCCGGGACAGTGGTTAGCTGGTATCATAGTGATAGATACACCTTGTGTTCCAGGTACTTCGAATTTCTCCTCGAACTCCAAAGGTATCACCCATTTGGGCTTGACGCATAGTTGCTGCTTGACCAAATTTGCCGTGACCTTACTGCAATAGATTGGTCCGTGGCACCAGGAAGCCGTAAGCCCAATATAATGATCACTGTGAAAGTGGCTTAAGAAGTATGCTTTGCATCCTTCAACGGCGCCATATCGAAATGCATCGACACAAATAAAGAAGCCAGGCATGATTTTGTAGAATGGACAAGTCCTTTGGTAGGCCTGTTTCCCCCTCGAGGAATTCTCGGCAGCTGCAGCAGTGGCCCAGGCAGCATCTTCAGCATGTCCCGACATAAGCTTTGAAAATGCAGATCCAGGTTTTGCTGACGATCCCAGTTCAAACGGGTTTGCTTGCCCAGGCTTAGCTATAGCAGCTTTTCGAGCAAAGCGATTTTGTGCTCCTTCTGGCATAAACTTTACTTCGGTTTCCCCCTTGACCTTTACTTCTGATTGTTCCTTCTTGGCTGGAGCTGAAAGCGGAATAAAATTACCATCGAGGCAGCCATTCACATGCCTCGTAGCTTCATCAGCGGAAACTCCATCTAAAGCTCCGTTGCAAATTGGACAAGTTGCTGTAATCTCCTCCGAAGTGTCCGGAGCAATGATATCATCACTGAATCCTTCAAAGACCTCTTCATCTTCATCTTCTTCTACCCTGCGCTTTTCTTCAGCAGCTTCGAGTCTAGCTTGTTCCTCCATCCATTTTCTTTCCACAAATTCCTCGCCATCAGTATACTCATCGTCGTCATCCAGCAGATTCTCGATATCATCAAATTGGGTCCAATCATCAACGCTGGTAGCTTCTTTCTTCAAGGCAGGAATTGGTGGTGTGGATGGTTTGTCGCTTTTTGAAGGCTTCGAGACAACCTTTTCCTGTTGAGTGGGCGCATAATCGCCGTCGCTCGACTCACTGTCAACGCTGGGAGTCCTGGTTCTTGGTCTTAAAGCCTCCCACTTTGCTTGTGCTTCTGCAACTGGCACTCTCATTGGCCGTTTTGAAACTTTCTTCGGTGGTTGAATAACATTGACTTTAGGCTTAGGTTTATCCTGAACAGTTGCTTTCTTCTGGATCAGTTTTGTCTCCACAGGATTGTGTGGTACGTTGGATGGAATCGCCACTCTGGACCTCAAGTTCTTTTCTTCGGCTACTGCTACGGCATCCTTCGATAGCTTGTTGTCGATTTCGTAGTCACTCTCCGAATCCGAGAGGAAAGGACCTTTTCGTTTCGCCTTCTTCGCTTTGGGTTTTGGCGCAGGCACAGGTGCAGGCGGAGGAGGGGCACAGTTTTCTGTCAATGCGGTATCGACCTTATCAATGACCTCGCCTTCAATATCAATATCGCTGTCCTCTATCTCGATGGGTGTACTTTGTTTCGACGTTTTTCGCTTCTTTACCGATCCAGCAATCTCGTTGTATCTGCCATCATCATCGCCATATAAATCGTACAATTCTGCCTCCACAGCTTGCGGATTGAATACTGCTCGTTGTGGAATGTTCTGTGCCTTTGGTCCTTGGGAGAGGAAAATGGAATCATCATTCAAGGGAGAATCGACTTTCTTGAAGAAGTTGAGGATGCTGGCATTGGGTTTCGCAGGAGTTTTGAAAATAGGCGTTTTCTTTGCGCTTTGTTTTGCGATCGCTGGTACATTCGACTTCGAGCTTGCCCGAGGAGTGAGGGGCTTTGCAGAACTTCGAGGGACCATGATTGCAGCGGCCGAAGCTACTCGAATGGTATCTGGCGGGGTCGGAGGTCTTCCAGTCGAAGGCTTGGGAGGGGCGTCGATAGATTGAAAGGTACCATCCCTTGGTTTTCTGAACATGTCTAATATGCCATCGGAGGAACGAGGTTCGTACGTTCGTGTATTGGTGAGGAATGTTCGATGCAGCGGTTGCAGGAAATATTGATTCACTAGACTAGTATGACTTCCGAAAACACTAATTCTGGTGTAGAGGGCGTGGAGTGGCTCGATGGCGGTTGATCACGATCAGATCATCGAGAGTTGTCGGGCCAAGGTTTGTTTGGGACGCGCCTTGAGAGGCGAATTTAACAACGCCAAATCACATGATTGTCGTCATTGATTGGGTGGAACAATCCTCCGCCTTCCCCGGCCGCCCCACCTTTGCCCTACTTCCTAATATCAAATACCGGAGGTGTGTTTGTACCAGCGTCGATGGTCACGCCGTAAGGTTAGTGATGGCGCTGGGGGGAGCTTAAGGGAAACTGGATGAGGTCGCTTCATAAATTGAAGCTGATGGTCCAAAAAAAAGTGTTTTAAAAAAAAACTGTCACATTTCTTTTTGCTCTTTTTACCTTTCAGCTTTTTTTAAAAAATCTGCTATTACAGTAGGTTTTTGGGTCTCTTTTAAACTTTCTTTTGGTCCGCGCTGCCACTTCTCGTTAAGCGAATGTGTTGCAGACTCGTTGATGGCAATCCGAGCTTGGGATGGGTTATTTCTCAATAGCTAAAATTGTAGGATGGCGCTGTTAAGTCCTAGAAGTGAGGATTTTACGACGTTAACACTCGTGGCGCAATTCACTTCTCTATTCTCGGCCTGGCATCTTTTTGGGCGGGGTCATCAGACATCATTTCGGTGCGCCAATTATTTCTGTCACAGCTGTCAAGTCAGAATGAGTCTTAAAGTGTGCGGCTATTATTCCTAGTCCAAACATTGATTTTGATGTCTGCGATTGCTCTTTAGAGAAAACCATTTGCCTCTACTAATTGATACCGTAGCTGAAGCTTTCGTTATGACTTGTTATTTCTCGCGGGTTTGAGAGGCCATTAAGCCGACAGTGAGAGCCGTTATTCGAAGGAGGGCGTATCTTTTTTGTTTCGAACACTTGCATGAAATCTTTGGAATATCAGTATCCAAATAGAATGCAATGAAAGTGGAAATTAAGCATACAAGAGTCGATTAGAATGTGGAGCTAAACCTTCTAATAGAGTATTAGAGAACAAGTTAAGAGAGGGTTTTGAGGCAAGAAATAGTTGATGTCATCTGCAACTCTGGCTTGGCAACTGCAATCGTGATAAATAGGGTAAGTCCTTCACCCCCATAAATTCCAGGTCATATTCCATCTTGCTTGGTACATTTTGAGGCAAAGAATAATGATGCCCCATATCAATGGCCAGGGACCGCGAATTTTGACGCCGTCTCTTCTCAGGTGGAGACTCTCCAAGTCGCTTCGTTTCTTGAGAAAAAGTACCATTTTCGCTATTCGAAAGCGAGCTTCTCCCTACTCTACAACAAAAGCTCAAACTGCGTTCGCCTGGTAAGGATGTTACAGTAAGCATTCGAAGCCGTCAGCGGCGGCTTCACTTAGCGATTTCGCGGTTGCAAAAAAAATTGTCTAAAGAAAAGAATAAGCGCTGGCTAAACATTCAAATATAGCAAAATTAAAAAAATAAAAAAAAGGGAGAAGGGGCCGTTGTAGATCCGTTTGCACGGAATCTGCGACTATCACCATCACTTTCGTGACATGACACCTATTGTCTGGTAGTGGACCAACTACACCAATAGAATTCAGTGGTGGGATTAGACTATTGGATGGAAGCCCTGGTGTTGATTAAGTTTAAGTACCAGTGTGTGGCTGATTGGTGGGAAGAGGTCTGAAATCCTTCGCGCTTTTCCAGGTGAATGCTACGAAGTAACTAAATGTCTTAACATTGTGGCTTACTCTGTAAGTTGCATTATCTATCTACAGCGCGCAGATTGTACTCGCACCCCTTGTCAAAGACTGTTGGACCAGCAGACCGTATTTGGGAATTGCTTGACTGTCGCGGTTCTAATCAGTAAATAGTCGATGAGTAGAGCGAAGTAGTACCGATATCAGCAGATAATAGCCTGCTTCGAGAGATAGAGGCAGATAAGCAAAGCAAGAGTGTGCACCATTTGCGGGGGGTGCGAATGAGAAAGGTGAAGACCCTCCAAGTCGCTTCATTTCTTGGCCAAAAGTTCCATTTTCGCTGTTCAAAGGCGAGCTTCCTCTACTCTACAACAAAAGCTCAAAATTCGTACGCCTAAAAAGAATGGTAGACATCCTTACGACTTCGAAAAGCTATCGACGGCACCCTCGCTTAGCGATTTCGCGGTTGCAAAAAAACCAAAACAAAACACAGCGAAAAGAAAAGGGTGGGCGCTGGCTAAAAGAGAAGCAATGGAGGATATCAAAAAGGAAACAAAAAGTGTACAGATCTTTGACTATCACCACCATTGGGTTATGGTGGGACCTACGCCTTTGGTGCCTGTACCAACCAACTAGACCACCAGAGCCGCCCAGTAAAGGACACGACTATTGGATGAACGAATGCCTGCTGATCGGCATGATATACCAGCCTCTGGCTGATTTGTGAACCAATGAAAAAGATCCCCATAGTCACGCGCATCCCACAGCCAAAAACCTTGGAAAAAAGAGGACCGTTTGCACGGGATCTGTGACCATCACACCATCAAGTTGATGGGATCTACGTCTAGTAGTGGGATATGACTGCTGGATGTAAGCCTTTGTGTTGATTGACTTTAAGTATATAGCAAAAAGAGACCGGTGGGCGCTGTCCAAAAAATATATAGAGGATACCAAAAAGAAAATGTGTACAGGGGAGCTTTGACTATCACCACCATTAGGTTATGGCATGACCTACGCCTTTGGTGTCCTGCAAACCAACTAGACCACCAGAGCCGCCCAGTGAAGGACACGACTATTGGATGAAGTAGTGCCTGCTGATTGGTATTATATACCAGCATGTCTCTGATTTGCGGGCTGATGAAAATAGGCCGAGGATCCTCTGCTTCCCACCACCCTTTTTCCAGGTGAATACTAACAAGTAACTGAATGCCTCAACGTTGGGGAGCAGCGCAGGATGTACTGTACTTGCATCCATACAGATCGTATTTGGCAAGTCGTTTGACTGTGGCGCGGGATCTTATACAGTTAGCAAATGGCCGATTAATAGAAGGAAACAGTACCGGCGCCAACAGATAATGGCCTGCTTCGAGAGGTAGATGCAGATACGCAAAACAAGAATTTAAGCCATAGTATCGTATGCCTCATGAATATCTTGTCGGATCTATAATGCCACTACATCTAAATTCCATTTCTACTTAAAGAAAGGACGGCTTCACCCTGAAATATCTGTCAATTTAGAGCAAGAAACTGTGGATGGGCAAAGACTGTGACAACATTGCTCTTGTACTGTCATCTAAAGATAGCAAATTGATCGCTCTGAATAGATGGCTAAAGCAAAGGTCATCGAAACATGTTTCGCCATGGAATAATAATCGCGACCTACTAGTACTTAATGGATAAATGAAATGAGAGCTGCTGTGGAGGTCTCTTGTCGCAAATCAGCGTATACTTCATCGAACTTCTTAAACTTAGAATTACACGCTCCATACTTTCTTACCCAGAAGCCGGTTCGAAGGAAATGGGTTTGCATTACGAGAATGATGAAGCGCGCTTACTTCACGCATAGAGACTGTCCTCATATCTGCAGACACAAATTGGGCTCCGATGGCTTCGTTATTTGGGTATCTTGGTTGGTCCGACAAGCCTTTTTCTCTGTCCAGCCCTGGAAAAACGCCCCCAGCTTTAACACCCAAACACCGTCCACAATGTCTATGTTCATCGATATGCTGAGAGTCGTGTAGCGGAATTATAGGCCGGCTGCATGCAATTACCTCGAGATGTTGCTTGCTGCGACCACAAAATCTCTCCTCCAGTGCCTAGGATCTTCAACGTGCGTTCAACTGGGCCACAATCATGTATGAATTTCTCGCAGACCTAACAAGTCTTTTGACTAGCTTAAGTATCTTTCTCATTTCGCTTTCGAGGCCTGTTGGGCTGCTTCCCTCCGTGTAGCTAGATATCGTCGTCAGCATCTGGTAGAAAACAATGTGCGCGGGGTGTCTGACCATCTTCAAGTAATGCCGTGTCCACTGCGCCGCCAGGCAAATGGACGTATCTAACCACGCTCCCTCTGATGAAGACATTCTTGACAGAAGACTGTAAAGCCTGCGCATTAGCATAGATCCCACGTCGCAGTGACGGCATACAGAAAGCAGAGAGCCTCAGCTTCCAATACTGACCAAATGAGGGTACTTCAGCTCCTCCACCACTTGAATATCATCGAGCTTGATGTTGAGATATTGGTCAACCGATTTTAATGTGCCGCGGATTTGGATATCGTTCTTGAGTTCCACGGTGACTTCGTGATCGACCAAGGTCTTGAAAAAGCTGTAGAACAATCCAGTTATTAGTGCATGTGCTATTGAAAGACGAATAGCGCAGGATGGTGCATACCTAAAGAACAACATCGTGAGGAGTCAGGGCCGATGGCGAGAACTTGGAGTGTTGTTGCGCTCTTCTGGTGGGGTGTCGTTGAAGGCTGCAGGGCTGCCTGGCGCGGACCCAAATAAGGCAGAAACAAGGCACCACCACATACTTCCAGGTCCTTTGAGCCTTCTCAACGTGATCATAAAAAAACATTTCACTTCACTTTCGATACCGCAATAATTGGAATACGAGGCCCTTCCTTCCTGTCCGATTTAAGGTCAATTGTGTTAGGTTATGAGAGAGAATTGAGGTCAAATGAAAGAGGATCTCCCATTTTCAGGACACCCTTTCATTTTAACCTCTATTGTACCAGATCACCGCAGAGAATTAAGATCAGAACGGGGAGAAAATGGGGCTCTCATATTCCGATTAATACGGTATGGCATCTTGTTTCAAGGCATTGGCATTGGTACTCAATCTTAGTCAACGTGATGTCTGTACTGAGCTAACATAGACCCAGAACCTGAACTTCCAAGGGCGACTACTCCAACATCCACCAAATACAGATCGACTTGGCTCTCCAAAGAAAACCGCTCTTCCTCGCCCAACAACTCATGCTGAAGAGCTCCGTAAAATTTCCTGGCGGGCCTTGTTGGTGAACTTGTACTTTAGAAGATCATCCAGACCAGCGAATAATTTCTTGGCGTCTCTCCCCTTTACCCCCCCATTTACGACAATGTGAACAGCCCATTCGTTCAGATATTCCACAAGCCTAAGCTTCTCCGGGTTGTGGTTCACCATATAATCTCGCACCCAACCTATCTGATGTTCATCAAGATATTTGCCGGCCATCTTCCAAACCTCCACTTCTCGACCAGTCTTAGACTCCTTTGACGAAAGATCTGTTCGGGTATCTGCCACCAAAAGTAGCAAAAGAGCGCTTCGGTTTTCCTCTCTTAGATCCGGTATACCCTCTAGACTCCCACCACTAATAAGTGCACACCACTGCGACCAAACGCCATTTTCCTCTATGAATTTGCCCATGTTGAAAGCTCCTTGGTATCCCCAATCGACGAGCACACGGTCGTTAAACTCGGAAATCCATTCCGCTCTGCGGTTTGGGTACTCTCTGCGCTTGTTCAACTCTTCCATCAGTGCATCATAGTAGCATTCCATCAGCGATACCATGTCCCAGGTGGTTCTGTAGCCCAGTAATTTCTTGTCATTCTCGCTCTCCACTGCTTCCATAGAATGTTGTAGGCGCTGAATTATCGCGAGAGGTTTTCCGTCGTAGGATTCCCATTTGGCTTGAGGTTTCTGATTCAGTGTTTTGACGATGTCTTTCAGGCGCATAATGTATTCCGTTAGATCGAGATCTGACACTATTCGAAATGCTGGTCTAATCCTATGCTTCCTAAGGCTCACTACCCCGGCTGATATCTCTTTGCATCGGGACTTGAAGATCTTGTAGGTGATTTGCGCTGAAATGTCTTGCTCTGCATATCATTAGTAAAAATAGTGAAGCTGAAGACGGCCATAACACTTACCAATTTCGCGCCCATCCTCCACTGATGCCAATGACATCGTTGCTGATGATTGTTGGGACTGCGCCCAAACGGTCTGTTGTGGTGGTGGTTGCGATGGTTGTTGTCGCGGTTGTGGTTGTTGTTGTGGTTGTCGTGGTTGCGGTTGTGGTGGCTCTTCAGATCGCCGCGATTTTTGTGGGAAGCGTAGCCTTACATTGAAAAGTGATGCACGTGCCACGAGGCTGGATCAAAATGATAGACTAGTAATGGAGCTAGCCAGATATGTACGAAGAATTGTATTCACCAGAAAAGTGACACCGGATTTGCCAAAAAGTGTCATGTGATAATTTTGGCTTCATATACGGGACTGGAGGGCAATTTCGGTGGTCTTGGATATGTGATTTGAAGTTTATTCAATGTTTAGTTGTTCTCTATATAGCTAAAGTAGAAACATCATACTAAAGCGAAAGTAGATTAAATAAGTAAGTCCTCATCCACATTCGGTGACTGAAACGCAATTTCGGTGGTCTTAGTCATATGATTTGAAGTGTATTCAATGTTTAGTTGTTCTCTATATAGCTAAAGTAGAAACATCATACTAAATTGAAAGTAGATTAAATGAGTAAGTCCTCATCCACATTCAGTGACTGAAACGCAATTTCGGTGGTCTTAGTCATATGATTTGAAGTGTATTCAGTATTTACTTGTTCTCTATATAGCTCAAATAGACACATCATACTAAAGTGAACATAGATAAAACGAGTAAGTTCTTATTTATATTCGGTGACTAAAGCGCAATTTCGGTAGCCTTGGATATATGATCTGAAGTTTATTTAATGTTTTAAATGTTCTGTATATATATCTATGAAATCGATTCACTTCTTATCAAAGTTTGAAGTGAATAGAGATTCTTCTACTCATCTGAAGCATCCTATATTTGTGCCTTATTCAGATTTAATTCTTGAAAGATAAAGATTCAAACAACTAATATTCAGCTAATAAAAACTACACTTAAAGTCATCTTCCCCAAGTGGTTGACTTCTTAGTATTAGTGTCCAAGGTGGATATACATTATCTTACACAAACCTATAAACCAAGGCGCCATAATGCTTGTCTGGTCAAGAGCCGATGAATACATTGATTTATCTTCTGAGTATCGATCATAGTGAACTCAGATATGGAAATACCCACTGTAGCTCCCCATACCCGGCTGTTAGTATCCCCACCATAAACCACCACCACAACATGCTCACCTCCTCCCCAAAAACTTATAATATGTTCCCATATCTGCTTAAGGTACTGTATAGTTACTCAAGAATTCATACTCATGTGTTCATAACACACTAAGCCTTGATCCATAAACTCTTGTATTGTAGAAGTGAGGTTGCGGCTTTGAAGTCTACGCAACCTCGCTAAGCGAGCTGCCTGTGCATAGGGCGCGTTGAAAGAGACAGTCGTCGGCTCAAAAGAGCATGTGATGGTTGAAAAGTGAAGTGAAATTGACGCACGATAAAAAAAGATTCATAGGCGTAAACACTTCAAAAGTTGCGGTCGAAGTCGGATAGTGATGGACTATGAGGCAGACCCTCCCTACAACGTTAGCGAGAGCTTGAATTTGTGTGCCAAAAACAGGGACGCCAAGAGCTGGGGAGTAGAGGGTAACAAAATTCGGGTCAGGGAAACAATTCTTACGTATGTGAATATCACTGGTACGGTTGACGATGATGCTAATCAATTCTACATCTTGTGTGCTTCTTGCACTTCGTAGACTTGGATTTTTCGATTTTTTTAATAATAACTTAATAACCAATAAGTTTAAATACATGATTTCTCTACTTCTAAGAAGAATGATTCTCGTTAATCGTGCAAAGAGAAGAGCCATCGCTGAAAATTTTGCTTCCTCTCTGCTGCCTCTCATGTGCGGTCCATTTGTTACTTTGAGAGTTGTAGCTAAGACGAAAAAGGAGATCGAGGAGGAAGCTGGCACAAGAGGAGGAATCGAGCGAGGAACAACCTACCAGTTTCCCCAGCCCGTGCTCTGCAAAAGTTGTGGCCAAAGTCGGATAGTGCGCGTTCGAAAATAGAGGCGCAGCCGAAAGATTGACCGAGAGAGATAATATCAGTACTGATCGAGAGAAAATAACCTGTGGTCGTAGTACACAGAGCCTTGATCCATAAACTCTTGTGTTGTAAAAGTGAGGTTGAGACTCTGAAGTCTACGCGAGCTGTATGTGCCTAGGGTAAATTCCAACACAACTTTTATTATGGTTTGTGGAATATGGTTGGATTAAGGAGAAATTTGTGAGCAGGGTGTCAACGGGGTTATCTTTATTCTGAATGGAAGTGTTACCGACTAGGTTTGAGAATATCTTTACACTACTGTAGTCCTGTGACACTGCCCTCCTTTCATAAGAGTTTTGTCCCGAAACCTCGGTTGTGCTTAGGGACCTCTCAGGTATAACAACTAGGAATTGACTCAACATCTTCCTCGCATAACCTAAAAAGGAGCGTTACCGCTACCCAAATCCTAGCGGGATATTTAGACATATGTCTCAGAATCAAGCGCTTTTCGTCTCATTCACTTGAACTCTGGCACTTACTCAGGGACACCTCGCAAGGGTATGTTAAGCCCAGATGGCAACGCAACTACAGAGACCTGTACCAATAACAAAAACGTAAAATTGAAAACTATAAAACCACTTCTCAATTTCGCGCGCATTTCCATAAACTAGCAACACTTAACACCGTTTTTATGATACTTGGGATTGGGACCACTCTAACATGGTCTCCGTTAGAGTGGGGTCTTCCACTCACCCTTACACTTCTCATAGCCGGTGAAAAAGTAAATCAGAAAACCATAAAACCACTTCTCAATTTCGCACGCATTTCCACAAACCAGCACCTCTAACGCCTCTAATAATGATTCTTAGGGCCACTCCAAGACAATCATTGTGAGGGTAGGTTTCTCCGCCCCATCTTTGCGCTTCTCACAGCCCCAGGTGGTAAAGGGGGAACTGCCACGTGACTACCCACAGGATCTGGGTGGGTAGGAGACGGGCTTTATGTTACGGAAAGGAATCAGATGCAGGCGTGGAAGAAGCTTGATTTATCACCCAGTACAGTAAATTCAAGATGACAAATTCTCAAGCTTCCAGCTTATTCGACATCCTCTTTCTGATTGCCAGTTTTGTAGCGACAACTATTCAGTACAAAGAATACCGCAGTTCTTCTGAATCCTGAAACTTGCAAATTTTATCGGTTTCTACGCACTCCTTTTTCCCTACAGCTAACTTTGATGTGAGCAACAAAACAGAGACTCATCCGGAATGATAGAGTTCTTCGGTGAAATCGACTTTTTGTTTTCAAACCCACCACTCATGTGGTGACGAGCGAAGGAAGTTTCGGCACTTTCACAAGGACCGCTGCTAATGTTACCCATGGTATGGACAGCCTTTATTATTTCTAAGATTTGGCTTTTCAGAGATAGTCTTCTGGTGACGATTATTCCATTGAGAGGTGTGCAGTATAATCAGGGTAATCGTGGATCATGAAATGGGGAAGAGAGATGATCTTATCTAACACTGAATATTTCAACGATATCCTCTAGTCGGAAATAACTCGAGAGGATGTGGGCAGTTTTCAGAGTTCTTGCGAAAGTGCAATAAGCTACTAGACCAAATTGTGAAGAAGGAAGCGGCGCTTTGTGACTATCAGGGGCGGGGGCCGGGCATGCTAGAACATATTCGAATTCCTACTACCGGTAGTAGATATTAAGATTATAACCCATTCAACCCCGTAAATCCTCGAACGTAAGATTCAGGAGTATTGGTGTACAAGGTGCTACAAAGATGAATCCACCACGTCATCAAGAAACAGGTGGTGAATTCGTTGGGATCTGGATATGAAATGCCAAGATTTTGCAGTAGCACAACAGAAATATTGGGACCAGGCTGCTATACTATGACGTCCAGCCCAAAATACAGTGCCACAACTTTCATCGCTAGCGCTTTTGAAGTTGTCCCAAGATAGCCTCCAGACGACGTAAAGCTGTCGGTTTCTCGTCAAGTGCAGCCATCTCCTCAACCTCCTTCCTCGCCTTCTTCACAATCGGTAACAGTCCTCCCCAGACTTCATCGGCATACCGCATCAATACCCCTTCCCACTGCTCTCGCCAATGGTTTCTCTCTTCCCAATATTGTTTTTCCTGCAAATATTGCAATTCCCCTAGTTCATCGTTATGCGAATCAGAATTTTCATTCGTTATTGCTGGCTCCTCGAAAGGCGGGACTAGTTGAAGAGGATTGTCAGGAGAAATGTTCCTGTATGGACTAGTCTTGTGAGGTTCCAATAGCGGGAATATATCTTTGGTGATGGATAGAACCTTGGCCAGTTGTTCCGGTGAAAGACCCCAGTCGTATCCTGAATCGTGGTCGTATTCCGGAGCCTCGAATTGCTCGTCCATGGAGAAGTTTGGGTCTGATAAGATGGCGAGCACTTCTACTCCATCGCGGTTTTGTTGCTCCGATATTGTCATGGCTCCCGGTGTTTCTCCCAAATTTCTTGCCCATACTTTGTCGAAAGTCTCTTCGTTTCCGCTTCGGTTCTCGGTCGTCGTGGTATCGAGCTGCTCTGAAGGTGTGAAAGAAGGGATATCATTGAGAAAATCGGAAAATTCCCTTTCGGATTGATTGATGTGCTCTTCGCTATGTCCAGTTCTCATCCCGTCTGGTACATTTCCAGGTACTTCAGCATAACTTTGGTGGTGTGGCTGCTTGGAACTCTCCTCCCAAGCTGAACCGCCATTCGTCCCTGCATTCGAAGAGGAGGACCCTTTTCCTGAATTCAATAGAGCGGCCCCGGCGTTATTTTGAAGTTCTCTGTTGCTTGGAGGTTGGAACGCCGACTTCGAGAGGCCACTAGCCGATGCGGCAATCCGTGACATTAGGGATGAGTCTTTTGGATCTTGATTTGAGTGAGCCTGTGAATGTTCCTCATTTTGCTCTGGAAGAGCACGCTCCTTCCCTTTTCCATTGTCGGAACTCATACCACCAGATTTCTGATATCTTGGCTTTTGAAAAACACAAGACGCTCGGAAGATCAAGATCAAGGCTTCGCTTCGAGCTTGATCGATTTTGCCTTAGCCGATCGGTGTTAGTGCTATCATCCCCCCAGGAAAAGAAACTATTTGTTGAATTTAGCAGGTGTTTCGCTGATAGGTTTCAGGAATGAGGTTAGTTTTGGCATGTGACGTTATAGCTTGGAGAAGGTCATCCGTAACACGACATGGGCACGTGATGGCCTAAGCAAGATTTGGGAACCCCCAGTCATTGCCAAGGTCGTAGACCTGGTGAGTAAACGCTTTTATTCTTCGAGATGTGAATTGTTGCTCTTCTAGTTTTTTTCAGTGGATTTTCTCGTGGTGTAGTTTTCTATCACATATTTTTGTATGTCTCAATCCCCAAAGAGATAAAGTAGATGGCGAGCTCGTATTACACTTATCTCTTATCGTTCATCTATTCCCGAAGGACGATCAGAGGTGCAACACTTTTCTTCTGGTGAGAAATTGGGATATTCGCCGAGGCAAGGTTCCCCGGATTTCTGAGCCACCCCCGTCATGAGCTTTGAGATTGGGTAACATTGCCCCAAGTCCTGGTAAGAGATGATCGAGAAGAGCCGAACTAGAAGCCAGGCTAAGTTGATCTATATAGCTGATAAGAATGCAGAGATAGAATCCATGCATTGCCAACGATTTGTAGCCTCACAAATCCAACATCTACGATTGGGTTTCTCTGAGGCAGGGTAACGTGTTGTGCATGAACCGCTCTGATAGGAAATGCCAAATCTAGATGGCTGCATCCCAACGAAAGCCAACGTTCTCATAACCCTAACGGCCCAATGTAGCTTCCTGCCGGGTTAGGCATGAGGCGACGGAGATACGAGTGTACTTATCTAAGGATTCAGGAAGCCGACCTAGCAGGGAAATCGTAAGTTACGATTCACTGCATACCCGCGCCTATGAGTGATGCTACCATGATCCTGTGCATGAGCGCCGAGTAGTTTTATATTGGAATATACTTTTGGTAGAGGCATATATCTTCACCAAGAATGTAACTTTACATATCGAAGAAGCGAGAAGCGAACTATGGGGGCACAGAAGCTATCATTGTCTTGGTAGTGGAACAGGTGGGTTGTAAAGGCGGGGTGTGGTGGGCGTTTTTGTGGTGTTGTAAGCCAATTGCGGTAGTACCGTGGTACGTACCGTAGGACGGCGAGATCGTTTACTTCAGTAACTTAGACCCCTTATAAAGAGAGTTAAACGTGTGGTTGTTAGTGTTGCTCCCCCCTAGTTATTACCGCTATACCTACTCTACCCTATCCTATCGTTTAATTATAATATATTAATTATATATACCTCTTTTATAAAGGGTTTAAGATTTTTTTATTTTAAAAAAGCTTTTATATTAATTATATTAAATATTCTAAAAAATTAACTCTTAATATTTTAATAATTTATAATTATATTTTAGAAATTTTTCATATAATATAAAATTTAATTTTAAAATAATATAATTATAAATTTTTAGGAATTTTTATTAAATAGTTCGTTTAAATTTTATATTATATAATAAGATATAATCTATTTCTATTTTTATAAAAAAAAACTATTCTTAAATTATATAATTATTTTAATAATATAATTCTATTTTATAAAAAAAATATTAGAAATTAATAGAGATTTATTTAATCTATTTTTATATATAATTTTTTAAATAATATTAATAAAGATAATAGTTTTAATATATATATTTTTATTTTAAATATAAAATATTTAATAATAAAAATAGATAAAAATATTTTAAAATATTTTTTTATTTTTATTTATATTATATATAATTTAAAAGATTTTATTAAAAATTTTTTATTAATAGATAATCTTTTTTAAGTTTTAATAATTATTATTTTTAGAATTATAATTAAATATTATAATATTAATTAATTGATTTCATTTATTAATATATTAGAGAATATACGAAATTCTATTTAAATTATAAAAGAAAACCTTTAAAAGAATAAAAACCTCTATTATTTTAGCTTTAAACTCTAAAATCGACCTAATTTTAATTAACTTTTTAATTTTTTTTTATATATTTCATTATATAATCGTTTTCGATACTTTTATTATAATCCGATCTTTTATATAAGAATACTAATCTTATATATTAATAATATAAATAATATTATATCGTATATTTTTCTTTTATATAAATCGTTTTTTTTAATTCACATATGTAACGATGCGGGTTTCCTGGCTCAGGAAGTCGGGTCAACGTCGGGTTCGGTAGGCTATAATGGTCAAGAAGTAAAACAAGAGTCGGGTTCGTTC
>QYAP01000401.1:0-41670 GCA_003988905.1 Hymenotorrendiella dingleyae
TACAAAAAAACGCGTGTCAAAGTGATGGGGTGGTGGAATCGCTAAAAGTGCGCCGCTCGGTGATATGCGCCGCTCGGTGATAAACCACGTTATATATAAATAAAAGTTTTATATAAAAATAATTATAATTATAGAAATCGATATTTTATATTTTAGGTTATTTAATTATTCGGTTATATTTATATATAATTAATAACCCTCGATATTCGAATATCAGCGATTATCGAATAATCACCGGAAATTCGAATCTTAATTATTCGAATTACGATATAATTAATTATTATTAATTTTAATAATTTTTAATTCTTTAGAATTATAAGAATCTAAAACTCTTAGAATTAAAATCTATTCTAAGATATATTATATAGTTAGTTGTCGGTACCAGGGTATTACCCCCCTATGACTCCCCTATAAGCTAAGAAATAATTAAAATATCTCTTATATAAACGAAAGACCTCTATTTTAAAATTATATTATAAATTAACCATTAATTATAAATAAATAAAAATTATATATTTGGATAACGTATTCAAAGCTTTATCGATATATCACTTAATAACTATAATTAATAGTAGTTATTATTATTAGATATATTATTAAAGTTGGGGTATTGGGGTGGTTAAATAGTGTTGGGACTTAGGGCCGAGAGCCATAGCGAGACATCTGAAAAGCATCTCGATCGCATTAGCTTGATGGGTCCGGTAACGATGGGGCTTGGAATACAGTATTCTGGAGCTAGCTCGAGTCCTTCCTTGTAGCTTTCCGTTTTCGTCTGAAATGAAGTACCGGCAGCAATTAATTCATAGCGGTTCTCTACCGGTACTCGTACGATTTGATCCACAAGGCGGTGAGGGAAAAAAAAACGAAGGGAAAAAAGGGTTTAAACCCACCAAACCCACTTTGGACCAAACAACGAAACAACTCTCGGACGTTGCACTATTCTTATGAACAAAGTCTAGAAAGCTTGGAAGATCGTTCCGAAGACGGAGCGACGATTGCGCAGAGGCTGAAAAGCTAGAATAGAGAGCCGCCGGTTCGAGATTCTAGATCGGATTCAGCGCTACGTTCAAGATGCGGCCCTGAAGAAAAAGAAAATCAACACGGCACAGGATGCATAACAGGGCAGGGTAGGCTTGAGATCGTCGGCGATTGAAGATGCGTGCCATGATCTGGTACGTGCGGCTAAGCAAGCACTGCGAGTTGTCTTGCCTGCATAATCTTATCGCTGCTCGGAAATCTCTGTACATTTCCATCTTCATGCAGGCGAAAATCCGGGAAACATTTTGCAAATATGCCTTCTTCATTGATTTTTTGAACTTTGGAGGGGAAGCGTCGGGGGGGGGGGGGGGGCCCCCCCGCCGCTAGGGGGGCGAAAGGAAAGCGGGGGGGCGTTTCGGGCGGACCTGGCTTGGTGGATTGGATTCCGGGTTTTCGGCTCGGCTCCGTTTTAACGGGATGCCTCAGGTGCCTCGATGAACTGGAAGGTCTGTTGAATTCTCCTGGCCTGCTTTTAATGCGTTGTCAGTGTTTACTAATGCAGAGACAGCAAAGCAAGCTGCTTTGTCATTATCTCAAAGCATCCTCGAAGCGCCTATGCCATCCGAATTGGCTAGGAGATGAAGCATTTCAAGTCGCTTATTGTCCAATATCCATTTCTCGAGTCAACAGAAGGCGGACAGTGTTCTTTTATAGCAGAATTCCGTCCCGATCGCGTTCTCTTATATATCTGATATTGGTTTTGCCTACTTTCTTGCACCCCCATTTTTGCTTCGGGAATGGCTTCGTCTCGAAATCACATGTTCCTATGTCCTTGCAATTGCCACCATACGGTTCTTTATTTCCGGCAGCCAGATATCACGACCTTCACATCCTCTGTGACGAAATGTGGTTAAGTGGTTTAAAACGGCAGTCTCCTTCCGCTGAAACGATTGTTTATAAACAAATCAGCATGAAGTACCGTGAAGGGGAGGTGTGAAGGTACACTGAGGTATTCCTGATTTGCCCCATTCTTGCTATCGCGAGAAGGTCAATGGGTGGCTAATTGATGTTTTCCGCTTGCTCGCTTGCTGTGCTGTGCAGGTTTATGGACTAGCGAAGGCCGTTGTCGGACGGGTGATTGACCAACTACATTCTCTCAATTGGAAGAATTGGGCTGTTGGGTGCTATTGACTCATGGTATGGATCATCCTCACCTTCAATTTGGCCGACACTACCTACGTTCCTAGTCTGAGAATGGTCAAGCGGAGGCAAAGTAATGTGACTTTCTTTACTTACTGGTGTTTTGCAATGTTCTTCTCACTTTTTCTTGCTTGCCCCAATTCATCATTTACATCGTTCGTAAAGAGGAAGGTGAATCTCGAGCATTTTTGGATGGCTCGTCATTGATGAAAAAAATTATTCCCACCAATTGAGTTCCACACCTTCAACTAAACTAGGCTCTACCCGTCCCCCCCGAAACTCAATTCCTCAATCCTTATACTTTACCACCATAACCATGCCTCCCCAAAATCCTCAAAACATCGATCCAGACACATCATCAATCCGCTCTAAACCCTCCCCATCCACCCAACTCACCCAACTCCCCACGCACATCTCCCAAACCCACGATGCCCCCATCCAACCCTTCACCTCCTACATCTCGATCCCGGACGAAGTCTACGACCGGCTCCCGCACGCGCGAAAAGTGGTCATCGTGACCCTGCTGTCTTTCTGCGCCTTTCTGGCGCCCGTGAGTAGTACGGCTATCCTGAGCGCGGTCCCGGAGGTGGCGAGCGAGTTTAAAACGACCGGGACGGTCGTGAATTTGAGTAATGCGTTGTATCAGGTGGGTATGGGGTTTAGTCCGTGTTTTTGGGGACCGCTGAGTCAGGTTTATGGGAGGAGGGTTGTAAGTTTATTTTCCTTGTGTTTTTTTTTTTTTGAGGGGGAAGGTGAAGATATGAGGGGGGAGTGAGAGGTGAAAGATGCGAACTGAGGGGGTGAATTGGAGTCAATTTGCTGGTACATGTTTTGGTATTAAGTGAGAGAGAGAGCGAGATTGCTCTAATTTGGCGCCGTTTTTGAAATGGACAGGATTTCGACACTGTTGATTTTGAAATCCTCCGTCTCGATCTCCAGTTCCCCCTTTTCATGATGTATCAAAGCTGGAGAGAGAATGAGCTTCGGACACTTTTGCCTTCCAAGTGTAATTCTCGCTTGGCTATTCATCAATCAAAAAGCGCGCGGTCTTACACATCTTCAATTCTCCTTCACCTTCCCACGTTCTCCCTTTTCTTTTTCACTGTCCCATTAAATAATGGGTAAACAGACAAATACTAACACTAACAGGTCGTCCTATCAACATCTTTCCTCTTCTTCTGTTGCTCCCTCGGCACAGCTCTCTCCCCTAATCTCCCCGCCTACTTCATCTTTCGTATCCTCACTGCGTTTGAAGGAACGGCGTTCTTGAGTATTGGCGCGAGTTGTATTGGCGATATTTATAGGCCGACGGAACGGGCTACTGCTATGTAAGTTTCTTTGGTGCGTTTCGTTGCCTCCCCCCCCTTTTCTGCTAGCTTGGATTTTGCTGGGGGCTTGAATCATGAGTTAAGAGGGGGTTGGTGGGGAGCTTTATGAGATGGGTTAATGTAGGGCAGGAAATTGGTGGTGATCAAGGCTAATATGTGGAATCTAGGGGCTGGTTTCTTTCGGGGACTTTGATAGGTCCTGCTTTTGGGCCGTTCATTGGTGGCATTATCGTTACATTTCGGAGTTGGAGAGGCATTTTCTACCTTCAAACTGCGCTTGCGGGGACGGCTTTTCTTGGATGTGAGTCAAAACTTTTCCCTTCCTTCAGAGACCCTTCAAGATCGAAAAGAAGGTGTCTGAGAGGGGCTTATTTTTGAAAAAAGAGAGAACGATATTTGAAAATTGAAAATCGGCAATGGGAAGGCTAGCTGACGAAACGGGTTCTAGCATATTTCTTCCTCCCAGAAACCGCCCATAGGATGAAATCAGATGATCTTGTCGGCCTTCCTTTGCGAGAGAAAGCGAGAGTGCTATGGGGAATGTTGAATCCATGGCGTGTGCTCAGGCTTTTTCGGTATCCGAATCTGATTATGGTGGCTTTGGCAACGTCGAGTTTGGTGTGGAATATGTATAGGTACGTTTCGGCATTTGATCTTGATTGCATTGTTTGGTCTTGGCTAGACATCTTGGCTGGAGTCTCGCTGGCGTCTCTTGCTTGGAGTTATGTGAATTCGAAGAGAAGCGGGGGCTTTTGAGGGTTTCTAGTATACCGAAGCGTATATGGAATTGCAAGAGGGAATTGAGGAAGTAAACAGAGCTGACTTTGGACCCTAGTTTGTTAACACCGATTCGCTACGTCCTGAATCCACGATTCAATCTTTCAAGTCCCATGCAATCAGGTCTCTTCTACCTTGCACCTGGCTGCGGTTACCTAGCAGGAACATTCGTGTAAGTACTAAAACCCTACACCACTGACCACCCCATTATCAAAACCGAACATCAAACTAACTCTCCCCTCCCACCCAGCGGCGGCCGCTACGCCGACTACATAACCGTAAAATACACCCGCCTCCGCGGCACCCGCATCCCCGAAGACCGCCTCCGCTCCTGCCTCCCCTTCATGGGCATCGCCATCCCCATCTGCATGCTCATCTACGGCTGGTCCATCACCTACCGTTTCGGCGGCATCGCCCTCCCCGTCATCATGATGTTCCTGCAGGGTGTTGCTCAACTCTTCTGTTTCCCAGCTCTCAACACTTATTGCCTAGATGTCATGCAAGGCCAGGGCGCCGAGGTGATTGCCGGGAATTACATGGTTAGATATGTGTTTGCGGCTGCGGGAAGCGCGGTGGTACTGCCGGCGGTGGAGGGGGTCGGTGTTGGGTGGTTTAGTACTGTTAGTGCGGGCTTTTTGGCGGTTAGTACGTTGGGGGTTTGGGCTACGGTGAAGTGGGGTGAGGGTTGGAGGGTTGGGGTTGACGGGGAGAGGAGGGCGAAGAGGAATGAGGCCACGGGAGGGGTAGGCGAGGTTCGAGTAATGGTGGAGGAAAAGGGGAAGAGCCCCGTTTAAAGGGTCTGGTGATGGAGTGAGAAATTGGCTAATGATACTATGAATACTTGGGATTTTGACTATGGTTGGAAAAGGCGTTAATTAGATGAGATAGAGTCATGATACCACTGATAGACTTGGAGCTGTATCTATGAGCTCTTCTATGCGGTTCGCTATTTATGCGTTGTACACACAATCACACACTGCTTGCGTCTCAGTTTCGTGGAAACTCCAATCAGCTCTCTTTCAGAACCACATTACCGCTTATCTATGTCCTCACACAATTCTCCACTCCTTATTTGATAGCGCCAAATGCTAATCATTATCGCGGGTCTTTTCATTTTAGAAGCTTTGAGATCGAGCTTCGAGGCCATCACCCAGAATCCAGGTAAATACCCGGTGGCTGACTGTTCATGAGATGAATGGAGGGGTACAAATGGGAATAGTATCAAGATTTCGAATATCAGAGCATCGCTGTAAGTTATTGCGATGAATGAAGAAACATTTCTCACTGTTGTGGTGTACATAAGCTGGAAAGATTTAAGCATTGCCCCCCTTCGCTTAAGCCCCCTTTCGAGTCCGACGCTCCGAACTTGCAGACCACGAATTCCATTATACCATTGAGACCGAAGACTGATAAACCGCCTAATGATTCCCTTTCTCAAATTTGATCCTTCCTGGGCTAGCTCGTTTGCACAAGTCGGCCAAATTCCAACCCTGCATTCATTCTCAAGGGAATGCTGTGCCACCTAGTCCTCGCTTCTCGACTTCAGGTACGACTCCTCATCCGTAATTTCTGCAGCCCTCATTTGCGGACATAAAATATCTCTCAACTTTATATTCATCTCATGTCTTGACTTTGTGGGACCACGAAAGCAAACATTTAGGCGCAGCTTCTTAACTACAAGTTCCCGAAATTTATGGACCCAAGCAAGCCTCTCCCCCTTCTCCACAATCTCGCCCGCAAGTAGCGCTGTTGTGAAGAGCTCAAGGTTAAACTCGTCGATGTGGGGGAGACGAGTGGAAATGCAGCAAAAAAAATCCATCAATCCGCCCTCGAGATCAGCCGCAATATCTTTGACCCTCCACCACATGCCGAATTCCTTAATGCCTTTACCGATGACCGGCCGATCTTGCAAGAACTGACAGAATTCAAGCCCGCAAAAATCAAACTTTATCGAAATCTTATTGTCCCAAAATTCAGACCCAAGCTCGCGACGCATCTGACGGTTGGCACTGCGCAAAGCCACCAACGTATAAAAATCCGAGCTATCAGGATTTGTCACTTCTGGGTCCACCTCCAGCGGATCAGTCACTACTTCAACGGCGTAGCTGCTACGAAAGGGATGGCCTTGTGTGTTTGATCGACGCGTTTGAATACGATGGGTTTGAAGCCTCGGGAGTTATTGAATGGCGATATCCAGATTTCATAGATCAGTTTTCGGATGTCGCAGGGGAGGCGGAAGAAGGGGAATTGAATTTGAGGACGAGGACTAGTCGGAGGGTTAGCTCTAGCTGTCAAGAAGTGTATGGTAAGGGAGACCGGAGCTGATGTTTTGATGGGACTGTCAGGTAGAAAAATTATCGTAAAAATCGCGCTGATTGAGGAAAATACGTCGAATGCCCCATGGAGAAAGGGATATGCCAAGGAACGGAGAAATTCACCAATCTTTTTTCATAAAGAAGCCAGTCATAGAGCTCCTCATTTTGCTACCACCCGTTGGTTTATCTGCTGCCTCTCGTCCTTTTTCGTCGGCTTTGGCTTTGACTCCTTCCCGGATAACCCATGGGTGGTGGTAGTGTCCAGGCCAGAGGAGGAAATCACCGAATCCATCTGGGATCACGACGTTATTATCTGTAGGGAGCTTCATAGCTGGTGATTTGCCCCAAATCTATTGAGATGTCGGTGATGACTGTGGAAACAACTTTTTTTTTTTTAGGAATAAAAGTAAAGGAACCAAGGAAGAGTTGATTTAAGCTAAGCGAGAACGCTCCAGGCAGCCGTTACTTGAATCCGTTTGTCTCCGATGTTTGTAGCGATGGTATTGGCCCCCTCTTTTTCCCTGTCTCGGAATTGGTTACACAGCATTAATGGAGGGGTACCACACCAGCGCACTCAACTTAAGACCTTTGGAATCCGATACCTAAAGTCACTGCAATATTGCGCTATTCTCAGTATTTCGGAGAGAAGTAATTGAAGCTTTCCTTCTAACAACTCCAAAAGCAAACCAATAAATCGTACAATCGATTTGCCGAGGCCCAGCAAACGAAACTTTTAATTAACCGAAAAAAACTATGGGTTAAATGATATTAAACCGAGGACGAGTAGGCCTCGGTTATGTAAGCTATGTGCCAGGGAATTTAAGAGAATGGAGGCGTTGGCTCCCATTTCACATCGCAATCAAGCGCCCCAAAAAATTGGTGTAGACCCCAAAAATGGCAAAACTCCACCAGGCCCCGAAGGACCTGGCTTAGAAACATAGTCTTGAAGAAGGCGTGGAGTACGAATAGAGTCTACACTTAACCGCGTGGTTTGAAATGGTGCGTTTCCATTGAATGAGAGCTTTCTGATTTGACCTTATATGCTACAGTGGTAGAGATGTGGGGCCGCAATTCCGCCGATGATCCATTCACTGATGTTGGAGACCGATTCTCATTGCGCTTCACTTGGAATCGGCGAAAGCAATATTTTGGTAAGGAAAATCATTGAAATTTCAAAACTCCCCTTTAAACTTCCTCAAAAATCAACATTCCCTTCAGATGCAAGGTACCAGATTTTGCATACTAGGTACCTAGGTAGTTGGTAACTTGGTATGGACGAGAAGTAATTTTTCATCTAAAAACAATGAACTTTTCCGAATTTTGAGATTTGAATTTTTTGGCGTTCGCAATCAATTATAAGTCGATTTTGTCAGGCAAATTTTGCTGTAGGATTTCGATTTCATTTATTTTCTGGTGTTATTTGCTTTCGCCGACCTTAAGGGAAGCGTAATAGGAGAGGACGCACCGACTATCAGTACAATAAGGTCAAGAACGGGAGAGAGGGCACTCAGATACTCTAAACCAATTCATACGGTATCCGAGGGAGTGAGATTCTTCCCAAATTATCCTATTCGGAGGCAAGAAGCGTCGACCAATATATTACAAACATCGTCGGCGCATAACTAAAAGTTGAATTCAATATAAAACTCGGAGCGGAATCTTGAGAGGCTTGAGTAAGAGTGAGTAAAACTGTAGTAGACTATCGTATAAACAACTACTATTCGCATCTACCTTTTGTAAGATAGAAGAGCGACGTCGATACGTACACGAAGGTGGTCTTAGTAGTCCTCTATTAAGGGTGCTTCTTACCTCTGGATAAGACAGCGGAAAGCGGGCGAGCCGTTCCTCAGAGGGCTCCCTATATAGCAAAAAGATAAGCTTCCTAGAAACACCCCGTAAAGTTGACAACGAAGAAAGCCCCGTTAAGAAGAAATGAGACGTACAGTACCACTTTTACCGCTGGGAAGGACAATCGTAAAAACCCATATCTCGCACAAGAGATCCCTTGCAAGATTTCTCTACTCAGGTTTAATGTGATCATTAGTGATTATCTCAGAGTTACCTAGGTACTGCAAGAATCAACCATTCCGCAACGCTCCCCGGGTATATCAGCTTCGCAAAACTATCCTCCCCCACCTCACCAAAAGCTCATTTAGATCCCACCCCACAGAAACGACAGTCCCAGCAATGGCCCTGAAAGCATTCCTTCCCTCTCCCAAAATCTAAAGCCCATTAAACGTATCCTGCGCCACAAACGGCTCCCCCAAATCCACCCAATCCAACAAAATCAAATTCGGCAGCCGTCCCCACGTCGTCTCACACAAATCCGCCTGCGCGCCAATACTACCCGCGCCCGTCGCAGCATTCGTTACCGCGGCCACGGTCTCATACGGGATATCGATGCCCAGTATATCCTCATCTAAGAAGTGGTTGACGATCATCATGAGGCCGGAGCCATCGGATCCCGGGGGCCGGTCGAGGGCGCAGGAGGAGAAGGTGGCATCTGTGACGTCGTAGGCCGTTTCGAAGAAGTAGTCGAATTCGGGGAGGATGTAGGCGACCGAGGTGGTGTCGGCGTTGTAGTCTGTAGTTTGTTAGGAGAGGAAAAGGGGATGGGAAAGGGGAGAGACGTACCCATAAACATAATCAACCGAGTCCCGTCATTGATGAGCGTCTGAAGCGTAGGCCACTCACTCATACTCAACTGACTCGTGGGCGTAAACACATACTGATTTAATCCCGCCGTCGTCATTCTCGCATCATATGTAGCGACAGGAATGGCATCTCCATTGGTCAAAAGAAGAGTAATGACTTCATCGGGATTGGCAGCCATCCATGTAGCGATGTCTTCTAGATAGTCGACCAATTTGCCCGAGTCTTCTTCCCAGCAATAAGTGTGGCATAAATAAATATCACTTAGGAAATTGTGCGTTTGTGCTTGTAGAAAGCGAATGCCGAGATTGAGTTGGTCGGTTACCGAGAGGTGTTGGTTGTCTGTTACTAAAGTGCCGACGAAGGCGCTATCGTGGGAACCAACTTGAGTTCTGTATGAGTGAATGATCAGTTTCTGCTCATTCGGGGTTGATTTGAAGTGTAGGTGGAAGAAAAGGAGCCGTCTTGGGCATTCTTTTGAGAAGACAAGATCGCAATGCCATTGTATATGTGGTATATCCAGCAGGTTATTCAAACACCTTAGAGTTTGCGACTTGAAGACTCATTTTTGTATCCTGAGGATATCAACCTCAAGTGATATTGCCAAAACAATTGAGGGAACGAGTTGTAATGAGTCTCTGGCTCTTGAAGGCATTATTTGAGATGCCCCCTAGAGGCTCCAAAAACTGTGGCAAACTTCTGCCGGAAAGGAGTTTAAAGATGACTGAGAAATAAATAGCTTACACGTCGGAGTAGAGACGGTCACACAGAGCTTCATTACCATTACAACCAGCCGCCGCAACAGTGCCGATGCCCAAAAGGCCGGCGAGAGTAAACGCGAGAAACTGGCGAAACATGGTTATTGGCGACGAGTTAGTGAGTGTATTGAGGGTAATCTCCTCAAATAGAGGTCTTGAGGTCTGGATTTGGCAGATGAGGAGACGAACCTAGGGAGAAGGCGAAAATGTGAGGGGTGAGGGCAGCTACCCTTTATAACGGCTAGGTTGGGCCGAGTTATTCACCCCCCCTCCAAACCTCAGTATAGCTGTCTGGGATACCTGCCAAAAAGGGGAGATATGAGGACTAGGATCTTAGCCAGGATGTTCTCCGCATTTTGTCAACTGCTCCTAGAGCGTGTAGCCTCTTTGGGGTATGATTCGGTCATCCTCTTCTTTTCTGGAAGGAGCTTCTGATAGAATCGTACAGGAGAAGTTAACGCATGTTCCTCAAGCGTGGCTGGTGTATGAATGATTGGAGACCATCCATCGGTGGCACCCAGGTACCGCTGGGTATGTCCCGATGTGGATTGGTCGGTATGGACGTGCCGTGATGTGTGGGTGCATAAGGTGTGGCTGGATTCGCGAGATCTGGTGGTCGATCCATTTTCGGAGTTGTGATTCGCGACTTGCTTTTAGCCATCCGAATGAATGTGGCGGTGCCTTAATATTCAACAAGCACTCCAAAAGAAATCATGATAGAGTTGAGGCAAGCTCGCAAGGGTTCTACTCCAACCATCATTAAACTATCGCACATCATAAAAGGAGTTGTCACTTCGTCCAACCTCATTTCAAGAGGACCAGGAACGCAGATGACGTCCTTAGATCATCCGAAGAAATCACTCGTCGCGAAACACTCAGAGGCAATCACATGATTTTCAGGTCGTTCTAAAAATGAAGAGGCAAGAAAGACGGTGCACGGGATGATTTCAGGATGAACCTGAAACTCGACTCCACGTGTAGCAAGGCGTAGGTTAAAGGGCGCTGAGGCCAGGTGCTGTACTTGGTACATCGCAGCGAGATAGCTTCAAGACACTCTGCTGCCGAGATGCCGAGCATGAAGACTTGGCTTCATCCACCAGAATCCTACAATCTGAGCGTAATCGGAACCTCAACAGCGTACGCTAGGGAGTATTTTATGAGAACTGCGTTCAGACGATATGACAGTTCGAGTTTCTTCGACTCTTGCGCTCGGATTCGGTTTTCGCACAGCTAGAAAATTGCAGAAACATTCTCATGGACCCTAAACGAAAGCTTTGCATCCTGTACAGTTTTGGGTAACACAAATTTGCATGAGTAGAATAGAGCAGTTTTTGCCCTTCTTTAAACAAGCAGACATTTGTAATCAAAAAGAGCTTCCACATACTCACACGTCACTCCTTGAAATTTTGACTCCTGCGTGCACAGATATGAAATGGTATGTCGTCGATTTCGTGAAAAAAAACTTTGCTAAAGTTTCCAAAACTGATAATAGAAATTTCGATAGCCTAAAAACATGACTTTGTGAGCCAAATCCCACCAGAAATTGACTTTTGACAATAGAAAAAGTGCAGAAATTCGACTAGCTTTGTATAGCAAAAAGAGAATCTGGATACTATCAAAAGCTGCAGCTACAACAAGAATAGCAACTGGCAGTTGACCTTCCCATCTTGGCAGATACATAAAAGCTCACCGCACATGCAAATGCCACAAAAAAAGAAAGCAGAGAATGACCAAATAAAACAAAGGTAATTCAATCGCAAAGATAACGTCAAATACGCAAGGAGAAATGCTTCTTAATTAAGCGTGTTCGGAGCAGGCAATAGCGGCAAACAAAAGTTCTGGAAGCCACTAATCGTAGACAAGCGCTTGCTGGGAAAACGTGGCCCCGAAGCTGTCGGCTATGCATGAGATTCGCGAAGCAAAAAAGTTAGCGGTGTTGTGTGAAAGTTTGGATAGCTTCGGATGCGCGCAAAAATGACATTGTAGAAAGAGAGTTCAGCCTCCACAGGCTGTGCTTTCCCATCGGAGTTTGTGAAACTCCGAGCCTCGGATCCAGGAACAGCGAGCGCAAGTGAGATTTGGGAATCGCCTCTTTTCCACAAACTGCCACAAACTAGCTTCACAAGCACTTTCTTTCTCCTCTGGGCTACGTCCCACCCTCCTCCACGCCACCATGGCATCCGCAACAGCACTCCCCCTCAAATCCATCCTCTTCACCAGCACCCTCATCCTCGGCGCCGGTGCCTCGCGCCTCGCCCTCCGCGAAATCCTCCTCAAAGCCTTCACCGGGCCAGGAAAATACACACGAACGGCACTCGTCCTCGCCGTCCTCGCGAATCTCAAAAACGTGCCTTTAGTTTGGCATTGGCGAGTCTGGGTCGGCGCAATCTTGCGACATTTCCTCTTCGACAAGCCCAACCCCAAGGCTCTCGTCCCCTCCGCTCTCTTCCTCCCAGTTATAACAAATTCGAGGTCTCCGCTATATGAATGCGATTATAATTTCCACAAGTCGAACTCGACGTATTTCTCAGATCTGGATGTGACGAGAAGCCATGCTGTGTGTGCGTTGTTGCAGCCGGGGATCGTGGAGTTGCAGCAGAATCGACGGACGAAGTTGGTGCTGGATAAGCAGGGCAAGGCGGTTACGGGGAGGTGGGGGATTATGTTGGGGAGTGTGATGTGTAGTTTTAAGCGGGAGATTGGGATTTATGAGGGGTATGAGATGTGGTCGAGGATTCTGTGTTGGGATCGTAAGTGGATATACATCGTAAGTTGAATACCACCTGGGACATAACCTCTGCTGACTGAAGAAAATAGGTTAGCCATTTTGTCAAAAAGGGAACAGTTAAGCCAACAGAATACATACTATCAGACGGCACCTGGTTCAGCAAAAGCTACACAAAACGCAAAGAAGACGGAAAAGCCCGCTCCAAAGAAATCGACGAAAAATGCATCTTCGCAAGCGCAATCAGCAAATACGTCGTTAAACTCGGCCGCTTAACAATCCACCCCGAAGTCCTACTAAACGCCTCTGGCGTGCTACCAGAGCGACCAGGCGGCTGGGCCACCATGACTAACGTCCCCTCCGGCGAATCGACTCCCGAAATCGACGAAAGTACCGCGGAACTAGTCGAGGCGCCAACTACGGAAGCGACGGGAGAGGAGGTGTGGGATTGGAAGAGAGTTGAGGCTGAGAACTTGAAAGGTTTGAAGTTTGCGGAACATTTTGCGGCTTTGGATGCGTTGCATGGGGAGTTTACTGGTAGTCAGGGTCCGGCGTTGGGGAAGTTTTCTAGTGGTTTTTAGACGGACTTTTGCAGTATGATAGATAGATGTACTTTACAGAGGTATATAGATGAGAGGGGGGTCTTGGGGCTTTTACGCAAGTTGTTATGGCCTTATGGTATGATAGAACGCTTTTCTTTTTGGGGGCATTTATTGCCTGATATGTATATTTAATCCATACATTCTGACTAGATATCTCTCTGGGTACCTAGGTAGCCAGTCAAGATATGGCAATGAAATTTATTACCTCCTCAACGGTCGACTTGAATCTCGTAACATTCCATGAAGTCAGAAGACTCAGAAACTTCATCTTTTCAAGTCACCCAGATCCATCCAAATAATACAGCTCTCCACCAATTATCCAATGTTCAATAACCATTATAATTTCTATACCCATCCCAATACGCCAACGCAATGCTCCAAAGACCCATTCTTCAAATCTATACAACCCGCTCATAAAACCAACAATGCCGCAAACGCTAGACTAGCAACGGTTCCCAGCGCCTCGAGCCTTGATCCTGCATTCTTGGTTGATGTGGGAGATGCACTCGTTGCGGTCGTTGTTTCTGGTTCTGTTCCCGACGAGGTTGATACTGATATTGAAGATGTGGAGCTTGGTGTTGAGGTGGAAGTGGGAGGGGAGTTTGAGGAGGGGGAGTTTGAGGAGGAGGAGTTTGAGGAGGAGGTGTTGGTAGATGAAGAGGAATTCGTCGTGTTTGTTACGAGATTGCATATTTGCGTGGCTGTTCTTTGGATAACTATCCTCGAACTTTTGTTAGCATTGCCATTCTGTACCTCTCCCCCTATTCTCTATCTTCTCTCCCTCTCCCTATCTTCCTTCCCCTCCTCCAAAAAATAAAAATACATACGCAATGCCTCACTCGTATTACACGCACTCAAAATACACGGCGTCGCCGCCTGCACCACTCCCTTCCTTGCAGCACCACAAATACAAGTGTAATCCGTAGCACTACAATTATTCGCCATCGCGGCATTGTTTACACATGGCAGACCGCAGAGTGGGGCTTGGGATAGTAGTGTAGTGATGTTGGTAGCTTGAGCGAAGGTTGTGGTGAGGAGTGTGAAGAGTATGGGTTGTGAAAATCGCATGCTGATCTGATGGATGGCGAAGCTCAAAAAAACAAAATGCGCAGGAGAAGTAGAAGAAGGTATGAAGTATTCAAGAAAACAGAGAAGGCGCTGAACAAAAAAACGGTAGAGAACGCGAATTAAACGTCGGAAAATAAAGTGTGAGACGGGATGAGGTGGGCTTATGAACTACTGGCTGTAGCTTCTTATGAGGCTTAAATGACCCAGTTACAGTACCATGCAAGATCTGTTGATGATCGCCCTTACCGATGGACAGGTATTCGGATCACAAACCAGTCCTCAACACGACGTCCAGCTTGAACATCTAATTCATTCACCGTGATGAAAAGCCTCCGTCTTTCCCTCTCCCTTCATTCACATCCTCTCTCATCCAAATCCCCCATCATAGCTTCATGACTTCTTCCATGAAAACCTGTCAACGTCCCACGCCATCTCCACGACCTACCGTCCGCCCCCAAAAAGCAATATTTCCCGCCTCGGTGGCGTCGAAGGATGAGCTACGGCAAGGCCCGAGGGGTCGGGTCTGATTTTTCCCGGGAGCGATGATTGGCTTCTGTTTGCGATGTTGAAACGCATACCGGTAGGCATGAATTGCTGTTCAGCTGAAAAATATGAGATGGATGCTATCGTCATCCACTCATCTACGTGTAAGGATTTTTGAGGGTGTTCAATGGGAATTTGTGGTTCGGTGTGATGGGGTGTCGGGTTTGGTAGTTAGGTGTCGGTCGTGAAGTAAGTTGAGTTGGGGAAAGGGGGGAGATTTGATGGGAAGGAGAGAGGAGAGAGGAGAGGTAGAGATGGAGTGCACGGACACCTGAAGAGAGAGGATAAGTACAAAGTGAATATTTGCCACAACTGTAACAAACCGTTACCAAAGTATTCGGCAAGAATAGCCTCAAATTCGTTTACTATCAACTCCAAGATGGATGAGCGAAACAGAATATATCTAAAGCCCCATTCAAAACCCTCATATAAAGCCTGAAGCCCACCAGGATTTCTCGCTTAGCTAATAGAACTGGAGCTCGCGGGGTAACGAAACACAACAAATAGCAAATGTAAATAGATGACCTTATAGAAGGTGATAAGCTCGATGTATTCTAGCTCTTCAAAAACAAGACTTTCTAAAAAGAGAAAGGTGAGCTTACAAACTTCGTACCTTCTTCCACCGCAGTCGGCGTGAATCATCAAAAGCCACAGTCACCGGCCAATCAAACAGAAGCCGACCGTCCTCGATAGAAATCTGGCGGGCGCACAGCCTTACCGACTTGCCTCTTAAATCCCGTCATCAACACCTTCCTTCAGCTCCCCGCCATCCTTCCACCACAAACCACAACCACAAACAACACCACACATCTATCCATCCACCAAAGCAATCCTTCCAAACAAATTTACGTACTTCATATCTTCAAGATGTCTGACGATTGGGACTCCGTTACCAAGATTGGAAGCAAGTCGCGCGGAGGCGGTGCAGCACGAGAAACCGTCGTCCGCGGAAAGGCAGCTCTTAATGCGGCTCAGCGCTCTGGAGGCATCATTGGCACGGAGAAGAAATACGGTGCTGGAAACTCTGTACGTCTCCCATCCCTCCATCCCTTCCTCTCCCCTCTTCCCCTCCCTCCCTCACTAACCCTCACAGGCCTCCAAACCCGCCGTCGAAGGCCAACACCTCACCAAAGTCGACCGCTCGGACGACATCGTAAAGCCCAACACGGTAGGAAAAGTAGTCGGCACAGCCATCTCGGACCAACGTCAAAAGATGGAGCCGAAGATGACGCAAAAGGACTTGGCGACGAAGTGCAACACGACGCAGACGATTGTCGCTGATTTCGAGCGCGGAACGGCGGTGCCGGATCAGAAGGTGTTGGGGGCCATGGAGCGGGTTTTGGGGATTAAGTTGAGGGGTAGTGATATTGGGGCGCCGAGGTTTGGGCCTAAGAAGAAGTAGATGGGTTGAGGAAGGGGAGGGGACGCTTTGAGAGTTGAGCGGTTGTTGGGTGGCGGGGGAGATGGGAAGAGGGGAGGGGTTGATCATGAATTATGATGGTGAGAGATATGGATTATGGGCGGACAGAAATCAAGTTCTAGCTCAAGCGTTTTGATGCTTAGGAATTCACAATTCAAGAAGACTTTGCAACAATAAAAGTAAAAACATCAATTCATGAATTGATTGATCTTTTTAAAAACTACCTAGGTATCTACAAAACGCGGCAATTTCCAATTGCAGCAGGGGTATCCAAACAACGTATCCAAACACATCAAAAAGCACTCTATCTAGCTGCCATTTCCAACACTTCAACGAGAAGCCTGTCTAATTCTCTCCTGGATGCTCGACTCCGTAGGTCTCTCATCCCGATTCACAACAAGTGCTTCTCCCTTGCCCATCTTGACAATCTTGACCCAATTAGGAGCTATCTCTGATGCGAGTAATCGTACACATGTTTCTCCTTCTGTCTTTGATATTGGCGTCTTCAAGGAATCTCGAAGTTTGCCCAGTACAGTTGGTAGAGTGAACGAAATTCTTTGCTGTCCAATTGAGCTTGACGTACTGAGGTGGGTCAATACAGCTGCGACTTCTTCGATTTTTTGCATGGCAACCTTCCGAGCTAGCTCTTCTTTCGTGGGTGGAGGTGGCAGGTTGGCTTGTTGTAGTTGTTTTGCTCTCAGGCGCTCTAAGAGCGTTGGTTTCGTTCCTGGCGTTCCTTGCGTATATGCAACTTCCGCTTCCAAAGCCTTCGCTTTCTGCTGCTCCTTCATCATCGTGGCTCCAATCCTGAAATCTTCCAATCGGCGTTGCCCTTTGGCAAGTAGAGGCGAGATCTTGAGGAGAGAAGAACATGTTGTAATTGCTTCTTGTGGTAGTGTATTAATGAAATCCTTAATCATCATATCGACAGAAGACTTTTCCTCCCAAAATCTCGTCAATCCTCCGACAAATATCTCATTCAAAAGGTTCTCGTTCACAGGCTGCGCAATTCTGCCGGACTTTTCTGCTGGTATGCTGATTTCGATGCATATTTTTCCATGTCCGTAATCAGACAATGTGAGTTGTGGTAATCTATTGTCCGCGCTTCGTTTAGAAATAGTGGTATTCAATACGCCCAGGGTTCTGCGGATGTCTTCCAAGGTAACGCTACGTTTTCCCCATGCTCGTGCGACGTTTGGACAGAGCATCCGTAGATCTGCTGGGGAGTTGGTGCCATTGTGGGCGTAATGTAGTGACAATGCTGTGAGGAATGCTGCGTGTAAATTTATGAGGTCTAGTAATTCGATGGGTAGCTCTTCGATGGGTTCTTGAGACGATGGTGGTGTGTTCAAGTCGAGGAGCGGTGTAGGCGATGTTTTCGGTTTGAGAGATGTTTTGGTTGGTGTTGTAGAGAGGAAGAGTTTGTCGAGGAGGGTTCGGGCGCCCTTCGTGGGTGTGTCGGCCGATTCGACCGCGGCATGAAGCAGATGTTTTCGAGGAGTTTTCGGAATTATGGATGATGCAGTCGATCGTTTCGGAGGCGATTGTTTGGTATTTCTGGTTTGTCTGACGGCAGATAAGAGCTGCGACGCTTCTTCAACAGCGCTGTCGTCCTCTTCGATCTCTGCCCATTTTCGCTTTCCTCCAGCCGCAGACTTTTCAGCTTGACTCGAGCTAATCGCGATACTGTCGGTATGAATAGCTTTATCGATGGCTGTCTTCGTCGTAACACTGTTTCCCTTGGAGACTTTGGTGAAAGCGCCAATCCCTTGAGTCTTGATTGAGGTTGCGTTCCTAGGCGCCGTAGACACCTTCCGTCTCTTAACTGCCGTAGCGGTAGGCATGATGAATGTATGCAATTGATGTAAGAAACACTGTTTGTGAGGGCTGAGCTTTCCAATAGAATGGGAGATTGATACGGTAAGATGCTCTTAACAGTTGTCATGGGTTTTGATGTTCGTTGTAAATTGGAGAAGGTTGGGAACCACTTTACGCGAGAAAGCGCGTCGCGCTTTCTCGCGAAATTTAAAGTGGGTCGCGCGCCAATTTCTTTACTCGAGCTCGGTCATGTCACTCAACAACGCACCCTCAAGATTTAAACATCTTATCGAAAAAATATGCATCATCCCAAAATGCAAGTGCATTCGGGATCGGGTATCGCCCAGCTTGGAATGTGCCCCGTTTCACATGGCGCTCTGGGTTCTTAACTCGATATCATCGGCTGCGCAGCTTTCAAGTTGGAAGTTCATTCATTCAGTTTGCTTTCATTTTGGAGATTTGTATTTGAACTACGCTCACATCTACGATTTTTCTTACAATTCTAGTTACTTCAAGCTTTGTGCCATCTGTTGCTCTATTTTGGGGGATTTCGCTTATGAAAGTGGGGACCACAACCTGTCCCCTTTTGCAATGAATGCGTAAAGGATCTCACCATCTTGTGAAGAGCTATCAGTAGGGCACTTTTACAATGGGTCGAGAATTGTGTTATCATGTTACTCAAGAGACCGAAAATTTGTTGTCCGACTTTTATGAAAGCATCTCTAGTTTGATTTCGACGCCAGATTCGCTACAAAAGTACAAATCTTTCCATTGAAGCTACCTCGAGAGTATTTAACATACCATAGCGCATACAACGCTCTTACTATCTACGTCTGAATATTTGTGCCTTCCTTCTCCGAAAGCTTCTCCCAATCGATTATCGTATTTCAAAGTCTCCGCCACGGTGCTTCCAAATTCCATCGTCACAAGAATTATGTTTCAACCTTCAAAAGTTTTCATTAAAATGATGTAGAAAAACAGAAGAAAATAAGAGTCTTGTGCTTGGAGAGGGCTTTTTAACGTCCTTGTGGATATGGATCTCATTTATTGTGGCGCTCTGGCGCATCAAATTATTAGAATCAGCATCATTTTTTAAGAATTCTGTTTACTTTCATATTAGGGATTCCATATGAATTTTGCTTATATTTGAAACTTTACCTATAATTCCACCCAAGATATGGCTGAGATTAAAATTGTGGTCATCAGTATAGCTCCTATTGTCTGGTAGGATATTTCAGGAGGTCTCGCTTATGAAGGTTAGGGCCAGTAACTCCCCCATTTACGGAAGGAAGTTAGAGGTTCTACCTAGGCAAGCAGAGGTGCAAACATCACGAAAGTTTCTTACAAGACATGTTATGAAATCTGATACATGATAGCGTCTACAAGACCTCTTCTCATAATGCTTGCATTCCCTGAAATATCAAAAGAGATCATCTTATTTCAAAGTCCCCGTATATACAAATTACGTCTTTGAGCTTGTACAAGCCTCGCGTAAGTTCTCCATAGGTGTTGAGTTGATCCTCATCAACTCCCCATAATGTGGAATCAATGAAGGTATCTATTAGAACAAAAGTCTTTGAATATCCTTCGCTAGTCCAACTCTCAAATGGCTTTCCATCTTGAAGTTTGGAGTTCCCTACATCGCTGTCGTTGTCGTAATCATGCGAAGTCTCAGTTGCATCCGGACACAAGATGATTGGGGAATAGGCACCGAAAGGTATAATGGCCCAATTGACCAGTGGAACCGGTTGGAGCTCTGATGCGGTCACTTTGCAAGAGCATTTAAACTCGTCATGCATTTGGGTTCTGTAAATAAATTCGCCGATATCAGACTTGACCAGGCAATCAGTCCGAGTGCATGATGAAAGTGTAGTATGGAGTCTTGAAGACGTTGGCCATAAATGGGTCGTTTCTTGTCGCGCGGCGAATACGCAATCAGGAAAAGCTACCACCGGTGGCACATTCCCAGGCCAGGAACGTGTCAACTTTGAAGTTCGCCCTATTGCAAAGCCTGCAGCTATCAAGTTTTCGCCGGACCATCTAACATCAAGTGTAAACCTTGGATGTAGCTGCGGAAACTCGAGCTTCTGCAGCGGTCTGAGAACTGTCGGAGAACGTATACGTATAGATTCAGAGGCGTTCCAAGCGAAATTTGGTACCCAAGAAGGCAAATTCTTTTTCAACTGTATGGAAGCAAAGTGCAGAACTTCGAGGCTTGCAGTCTCTTCAATTGCTGCGCGTGTCACACGAACGAACGTTTCTCGAATTGACATATTGTAATCCGGTTGCACCATAGGACTTCCCCGGCATAAGCCTAAGATAGCAAACGCCTTATCTCTTGTATCTGTCGCCTCTCTTGCCCAGATCGAACGCAGTAGAAAGAGCAATTCAGGTTCATTTTGTTTTACCGTCTCAATAAACTGTAGTTCTTTCTTGATGTCATTGTACTGGGCCACGCTCCGGGAGTTCGCCTGATCAATATTGCCCAATCTAGTGAAGGCGAAGCTAAATGCGCCCCAATCGAACCGTTCGCATCCTGGCTGGATAATTGCTCTTTTGGCGAGGCATATCTCTTGAAAAGTCCATGCTCGATGAAACCATCCACAAGAGAGTAGAAATTCCACGCCACGTTTTACAGCTTCTTGGTCTCTTTTGTACCCACGTTTTACACCTTCTTCATCTCTCTCGTGCCACCGCATGAGGTAATTCCAGTTTCCACCATACGAAATTAAGTAGGCAAATAGTTCTTTCACTTCTTCGCCCTCAGGACCAAGCCATACAATAACAGATTCCACACTTTTATATATCTTCCCCATCAAAGAGACCTGAATGCTTTTCTCTTCAGTACTTTTTTGGTTGATACACAAAGCATCGGCCCAGATAGCCCTTGGGCCATCGTCTTGCTTGGCGAATTGCAACAGAGCAGCATAAAGATTCGGGAGAACAGGCACAATCCAGCCATTGCACTTGATATAACAATTTTGGCTGACATCGCCAAGTTTTCGATCGGAGTTGGTTCTCCAGCAATATGACAGTGCAACACATTTTTCGTCCCCGCTTCTCACTGCCTCCAGAGAAACATCTTCCAGTCTCGCGGAAAGAATCTGTCCATGCAGGTCAAGGCTGGGTTCATCAATGTCGACAATGCCCTCTAATCGTAGAATGCGGATGTGGTTAGGAGGTAGTGGTTTGTAAAGTGGTGAGCTTTCATCCTGGGCAGCACTTTTATGCTCGGGCAGGGAATCCGACAACGTAGCCTGGTCGCCTTCAACGGACGAAATCAATCGTGGCAGTTGGATAGGCTCATCGCCAAAGGCCCAGCGGTCATGTATAAGTTCTGGCAGTGACGATGGGCTTGTTGATCGGCTTTCTGCCGCCGTTTCCTGGATCTCGGACATGGTAAACTCTTCTGAAAACCGATTGTCAGCCCGGTCTTTTTCTTTTTTGCTCATATCTCTGCTCTGGCCGTACGTTATGTCATACCTTTTTCGCGGTTACGATATCTAGAACAATCTACGTCTCGGCTTAATTGGAGTAAGGCGTATCTTTGGGGAAAAGTACCATGAGAGATTCTGCAGTACGTTCAAACGTGTTGCGGTCCTGAAGACTAGAGAATACTCGAGGTTGTGGAAAGCTGAGGTGGGGAAGGACGATCGCGTATATTTGGCTGATTCATCAAAGCTATTATTAGTAAAGCGTGCGTGATGTACCAATGAAGCCCCATTTGCTTTCTTGGAGATTGAAAAACCACCTTATCTTTCTCCAAAGGCGTTTTGATAAATAGGTACAGTAGAGCCTATTGCCCATGCCAAATTAAGCGAGATTTAAATTTCTCCTTTTACCAAGCGCGCTAAGTGATCCCTCACGATCACTAAGTACTAAGTAAGGTACTTTAGCAGGTTAATTTTCCATGAATTGAACAATCGTCGAAAAAACCAGTGCTTTCTAGATTCCCTCACGAATCGCCCTAAGATCGACTTTGCTTAACTGGCGCAAGTGAGCCTCTTTGGAGGCTACAAACACCGAAGAACTCGTTTTTTTCATATGAAAAGGTTGTTTTTTGGGTTATCGATTTGTTCACGACTTTTTTGGAGGCTTTTTCCTTTCCGGGCATAGTCCATAACCTCAATGAAGAGCGAAATCATGGGAAAATCGTGAAAAAATATCTGTTAACCTTGGAAGTATTCTCCTTCTACGAAAGCTGAGTCTTGTGAAGATAATCCGGAAATTATCTTCAGGGGATTCGAGAATCGAAGTCTTGCAAATCACAATAAATAAGAAACCTTGAATAACCTTTCACCTACTTTCATTTTTCAGACTATTACGGTATTATTAGTTAAGAGATAGATCACTAGTGAGAGTCAGTGCTCACCGGACGCTCCTAATTTACGATACCTTTCCAAAAAAGAACGATAAGCAAATTATTACATCTGAGTAGATGAGCCAGTAGAGGAGATTGCATACTTCGTATTCATCTACTCAAATTTTGATTCAAGGGTGTTATTGTAGTAAAAAGTTTGAAGTTAATTTTTTCAAATATTCGCTATCTGGTGAGCACTTACCGGATAGTTTCCTTTTTAGCATTAGCACAAACCTTTCATATTAAGGCAAGGAAAAGTTAACAACATAGCCGTCACTTAGGGATTTTCCCTGAATTAAGCCGTTCTTTCAGAAGTTAAAGTTAAGTAAGTGATCAATCTCTCCTAGACTCAGCCGCAGAATTTGGGAGGAAGCTATTACGGTATTGTTTACAAAGATGAAAAGAACCGGTTAATTCGGAAGGAAAGCTCAGAGTTTAGAATTCCGATTAGAGGACCATACTATTACTATATTGCTAAGAGTGAGAAGTCGTAGCAAGAGCCAAATCTTGAGTTAAAAGCAATTCGAAAGCGAAAGAGTTTCAATATTTCTTTCAATGAGTTAAAACAGAATAATCCACAACGCAAATCCCCATTCCTTCACATGCCTATCTCCCCCGCCCTCCCTCTTTCTTAATCTCATCCCCCCTATTGAAGTAATCGATATAAATAAACCAAAGAATAAACCTCCCAATCAAACCACCCCCCCTTTTTCCATCCCTATCTCCCCCCACACTTCCCACAACTCCCCTTAACCTCCACCGTCACCTCCGGGACTTTAATAGCATACTCGACTTTATCATCGGCTCTCCAGGCCCACGGACAAGTGTTGCGATCCAGGTCAGCGGGGTCATGCGGGTGAGGGCCGCCCCAGGTGCCGTCGGCGAGCTGTTCTTCGCGGCGGTGGTAGGTGGCGCAGCGGTAGGTTTTGAAGGGGGTGGTGTGTGGACAGCTGGTGTAGGTGTGTAGGACTTGGTGACACATTGTGTGTTTGGTTTGGGTGGGGTTTTGGTGGTTTGGGGTGGTGAGGGTTGGTGTTGAGGGGTTGAGGGTTGGAGTGTTTGGGTGGTAGTTTAGTTGGTTTGGGTGTGCTGGTGAGGGTTTGGAGTTGGAATAGGTGAGGTTTGGGTAAAGTGTTGGTTTGAGGTGCTAGTTTGAGGTGCCGGTGATATATTTTGAGTATATAGTATTGTGCAGCTGAAGCTATCTTTCGTTACATCAAATATGAAGAGCAGAGCAGAGAGCTCTCAGCTATAAAGAAAGAAACACGTCAAGTGAGTCAAAGAAAACATGCTCGCTTAATAATCCCAAATCCAGATGAATTTGGCAAGAGAGACAACAAAGAAATGTGGGATCATCGCCTCTTCAAAGAGGCAACCAACGCGAAAAGAGCTAGTTGATGTGGAATGTGAAAAGTTGAGTCTGAACTATCAGCTGGAAAGAAATGAATCCGATATTTGCAAGAGAAACAGTGCCTGAAGTTTTCGGAAATGTGGATGAGATAGCCATATGTAACGGGGTTGCGAAATAGTAGCAAAGTAGAAAATTCTCGTTACCCAAACACCTCAAAAGTTCGAGCACCTAAAACACAATAACCCAGTTCCAAACTATAGATCGCAAGTCCCTCTTTCGTCACAAAATTTTGGAAGCTTCTAGCATACTATTTCTCAGTCACACAGTTATGACCAACAAAAAATGTGCAACAAAGAGGAGGCAGCCATCGTATTATATAAGCGAACAAAGGAAATCCTGCTAGCGGAAGGAAAATGTGCGGAAAGCGATTGATTGGAAATGGTATTTGTGGCTTATTAGTATTTCTGGCGACATAGGAGAGACTATTGCCTAATAAATGGTTATCTCGATAAATAGCTAGGAATGAAAAAAGGTAAAGTACCTAGGTAGATGCTGAATGAAAGGAGATCCGAATTCAAGGTTTAGGGAGAAGAACGCAAGCTATCAACCTCTTTCCGCGCCTAGAAAAACTTCGTCAATTTAATGAGAGACGTAGAACTCAAATGTATAGTATTACATAGGACTTACTTACCACCACTCAACTCCTCACTCCCCCCTACGCTCTCGTACCTTTCCAATACCCATCCGCCTCCCCCATAACCACCTGATCCATACCCTCCACCGGTCCAATAATCTCTACATCTTTCTGTTGACCTATAATCACTATTATCAATATATTTATTCCCATCGCAAGAAGGTGGAGACCTGGATTGAAGTAGATGAGGAACAAGTATGAGATTTGCTCACCTAACAGAACATCACGGGTATGCCATTTCATGGTGAAGTTTTCCTTGTTGCCGGGGCCCGTGAGGGTGGCTAGTTGTTCGTTGGAGGCGGCGTAGATGACGCGGCCGATGTGTGCCCAGTAGATGGTCGCTAAGGATAGTTGGTATAGGGGATGAGAGGGGGGAGGGGGGAATGAGGGAAAAGGGGGGGCGTACCAGAACACATCGCGCATGGTTCCCACGTACTAACCAAAGTACACTGCCATAGATAACTCTTGGAATAATGGCTATACGCCAACCTAGCCAACGAACTCTACCCCAAATAAATAGTCAGCCCTCACCCTCCTCCTTCCCCCCTCCCTACCCCCCATAATTTTCACATACCTCAGCATGATTAACCTGATCCACACTCTGATGCATCAAAAGCACCGTCTCATTATCCGGCGCCAGCAACAGCGCCGCAAACGGTCTCTTCCCAAAAGTAACAGCTCTCCGTTGGATCTCGAGACATTTCTCGATTGCGGTATCGATTTGAGCTTTGGTAGGCGTGGTGCGAGCGGGGAAGAGCTCGGGTGCTAGGGCGTGGGCGGCGGAGACGGTGAGGGCTGCTTCGGAGGACATGGTGGGAGGAAGTGAGGAAGGTTAGGATGGGTAGTAAAGGGGTGGGATACCTGCAACGCGCGACGACTCTGTTCTGCCTTCTACTATGTTCGTAGGATGTCGTGCGATAATGTGACAGGTATAAGAGGAAGAGAGGTGCGCGTTGCAGATATCGTGTTGTGGTGGTGAAGTGAAGAAGGTCAAAAGTGGGAAAGGTTGGAGCTATCCTTGAGATAGCTTCGTCCCGCGTAGGCGAAGACCGACGATAGTGAGAGTGGGCAGTAGTTACACTAGAGAAGAGTGTAGATTCCACGTCGACTATTCTAAAATTTTAAATCCAGATTCCCCCAATCCATAAACTCCATTTCGCCAGTCTGTAATTTACGTGTAGCTCATGTTTTGAAAGTTAGGATCCAACCCTTGTCGTCTCTCTCGTTATCCTCTCTCAAACCTCCCCAAAGCACAATGCCTCCGACATTGATGTCTCCGAGAGATGAACTGGCAAACCATCCTCGTGATCTCGGTACGAGATTATGGATATCTTCCCCTTCAACACCCTCTGCATCGGAAATCGCAACTTGACTCCAAAGTCCCTCCCCAGTCTCTCTTCCAAGTGCCTGCTTTGCAGCGTCCTTGAAGCTAGCACCCGTCATACCCTGAGGTGGACACTGGAAAGCCCAAACATCGTCCCAGAATTTGCCAGCACCACTGTGACCTGATCCGCTTGGTTCCTTCTCCCCCATTATGCATATCAGATACTCTCGTCCCATGCCCGTTGTAATTGCCAGCAGACCTGCAACACTGCGATTTCCTGGGTATTGCATGTCCTCCTCGGCGAAATTCAACGTCTGCCAATCTCCTTTGGCAACAACGCTGACTTCCTCGCTCGTTTGTATGGTGTTGAACTTATCCAGCGCCAGTTCGAGGTAATTCAATTCCCCTCCAACCTCCGCCTCGCCATTGAATCCTCCATAGCGGTAGATGCGGTGTTTTGATACTGCGAGCGCGGTGCCGCCTCGTGGCTGTCCAGGACCAGCAGGAAATTCCTTCCATGTTCGACTCCTAACATCGAAACCCCACATATCATTTGTTCGGCCTGAAGTTGGGCACCCAGCATGGATAAATAGGGTTCCGTAACCACCTGCCTCCTCATCTGTTTGTGCCCCCTCCGCAATAGATCCTATCTCCGGTAATTCTGTTCGATTATTGACGCTGACCGATTTCATGTTCTTCGGTTGTGGTCTGTCAATTGCAACACTGGAGTGGTACGATCGAGCTGCGGGGTAAGGCGTTCCAGCAACGGGATCGAGGTAGGTCCACGCATCAACTCTTGTGTTGTAAACCCAAACTCTTCCATTCTCCTCAAGCGGTTTCATATCCTTTCCGCCTCTGCCTCCAAAAACGAATATCCGCTCTCCAATGACCGAAGCTACATGGCCCACTCGTTTCTCCGGTACTGCGGCGCCCTCAATCTCTGGCTTTGCTGGTATCGCGCGATAGTCGGCAGATGTGACAGTTCCAGATGGTAGAGTGATTATATGCATATCATTGTCGACGGGTTCTCGCGCATCGATTTCGCCTCCAAAGATGTATGCCCGTCCAGAGATGACTGAGAGGGAATGGGAAGAGCGGGGTAGAGGAGAGCTGTCGATGCGGTTCCATTTTGCCTCTAGGGGGTGAGTCTTTTTTGCAAAGCCTTTAGCTGTAGCAGCGATGGTTGATCCGATTTCCATCATTTTGGCAGATTTCAGAGTGCTGTTTTGTGTGATGTCTGATGGAAGAGGAAGTGGTTGTATCGAAATTGAGCTCCCTTTCTTTGAGTTGAGCTTGAACTGTAATTAATTGGACGGAGTAAACACTACGTCAGTGGGGACAGGGGTCGGGTCGGGACGAGACTAGATCGACATCGACCATCCTCTCGGACCCATAAACCCAATCAACCAATCAACTCTGAATACATTATTTTTGGAGGAGAGTATATCTTCACTTCTCGAGCGCAGCGAGCATTGGGGGTTTGGGGGCTCGCCCCCATAAAGAAGCCGGCACTCACGAGTGACGCGCCGCTGATCCTCCGGAGGCCGCCCACTACCTACCATCAATCCGTTTCTTGTGCATTTATCGAAGGGCGTGCTGAGAAACGTTGGCAGTGCACGGAATCGTCGCCTCGGGAAGTGAAAACGACGACGGTGAAAAGACGCGAAAGATGCCCCAGGCCTGGCGAAGCATATTCCGGCATCTTCAACTACCACCACCACCACGCGTAACAACACAGTCGACTGTCCATTCGGCATGTCGAAATACCCCCCCTCATGGGCCTCCTACTCTCCGGGGCTCTCTCTTCCCTCTCTCCTCTTCACCCTCCTCCTTTGCGACTCAGCGACCGCGTTTCTTCCAATCTTCTAATGCGACTTTGAAGTCCCGAGGGAATGTGTCCCCTCGGGTTCGTGCCACGCGATATCCCAATTCTGGATATAATTCTGGATATAGCTATCAAAACCGCACCGAGCCTGCTGTCAAGAGCAAACGTCTTTCCGATGCCGAAGCCAATCGGCGAGCTGGACAGTTTTTGCTGTATATTTCTGTGTTCGTCGGTGCAGGTGTCACCATATTCTATGTTACCCATCAAGAGGTAGTGCCTATCTCAGGCAGGAAACGATTCAATTGCTTCAGCGAGGAGGCGGTTGAGAAAGAAGCAAAAGTGGCATATCGATTGATCATGGAATCAGCTAAGGGTTCCATCTTACCAGAGTGGCATCCAATATCGAGAAAAGTTCAGGAGGTGATGGATCGATTAATAGCTGCAGGTGCTTTGGAATCGGTCAATTGGGAAGTCCATGTTATTTATTCAAATGGTAGGAATTATCTTTCTCACCATAGATGCATGCGCCAAACTAACTTACGCTAGACACAAATGCGTTTGTACTTCCTGGAGGAAAAGTCTTTGTCTTTACTGGCATCTTACCTATCGCCAAAACGGAGGATGGACTTGCTGCCATACTGGGTCACGAAATTGCGCACAATCTTGCCCAGCACCAAGCGGAGGGCATGTCAAAGTCGTTGCTGCTTGAGATCCCACGTTTCTGCTTCATGGTCCTCGATGCTGCGACCCTCGGGTTGCCTTTGTTTCAGACGTTGGGTCATTTCTTTACGGATTTAGGAGTAATGCGGCCAGGATCTCGGAAACAGGAGAGTGAAGCAGATTACATTGGCCTATTTCTCATGGCTAAGGCTTGTTATAATCCTGCTGAAGCCATTGGTGTATGGCAACGATTTGACGAATTCGAACAAAAGGATGCATCCGACCGTGGAGGTAGTCCTGTGCCAGCCTGGCTGAGTACACATCCAAAGGTACGTGAGCCCCCGAGGTCCTCTATCATATATATTCTCAGCGCTGATTCCATCCAGAGTTCGAAACGAATGGAGCTAATGCAAGAATGGCTCCCTAAAGCCCAGTTGGTGAGAGAAGAGAGCCAATGTGCTAATACGGCAAGTCATTTGGCAAGCTGGCGTGGTAGTGACCGGCGCGGGCTGTGGATGAAGAAGTTAATGGAATAAGTGGATAAGCCAAGGTAGGCAATAGCGGCGCGATTATAAGGTGCAAAGATCAGTCCTTAAAATAGTTATAACTTCACTGGTGGTGGTGACGTAGTAGACAAAAGGGGGTTTGGAGACACAGGAATATATACTTAGGTACGTACTTGATTCGGAGGCATTGACTACTTAAGTACTTTATAGAGTTAGAGCATAGATAGAGCATAGTTACCTAGGTACTTGAGTAATTTTGACGACAGGAAGCAGCGATCGTTACCTTGTACCTTGTTGCTTTAACCAAGTAAGCAAGGATGATACGGCAGCTGCAACTCGCAACCTTCTCTACGGAGCATAAAATGGTGATGGCGCCGATTGGACAACCGGCTTCCTGGACCATTTCTCCGGGCCACAGAACGACCTTCCTCTTCTTTGCCATGTTGCATTCGAGGTGCTCTCACCCGAACCCGCCCTTTTCTCCATCCAGATACCGCAGGACTTGGGAGTAACGGCTGCTTCTCTCACCTACCGTAATATTAATTCAACCTGTTCAACCTTTTCTCAACCTCATATTTGTTTTTTTCTTTCGGAAATCCAATTCCCATGAGAAGCAAGTACCCGGCTTGCGCAATTCCCACCGACGCCGCTACGACGGAAAAGCAAGTTCAGAGTCACCTAGAGTCACCTCGAGTCGCCTCGGAACTCGACTCGTTGCACGCAAACAAGCAAGCCGACCCAAGACTGGTGTGCACCCATGCCGGCGCGACTTTCGGCTGGACCCTGCGTTTTAAATCTTGTCGTCTGGCGATACTGACGCGCATGCATACGGCGCTGTTGACCGTAGCCTAGTCCCTGCCATTTCACTTTCACCACCAGAAGTCGCCGAGGCCAGAGAGCGTTCCCTGCTTTTTATTGATTCACACCCCTATTTTCAAGAGACTTTTCTCACGACTCTCACCTTTAAAGTCATTTCTGCTTTCCCACGGCCAGACCATATTTCACATTCGTTGATGCGCATCTCCAAGCTTCAAATCTGTTGCCAAGGATACCAAACTTGCTGACGCCATCCGCAGACGGCCACGCCTTAAAATCACACCCACTGATTCGTTCCCCAGCGCGAAGGAGCCTTTGACGTCTCGGGATTTCCATTCAAGAGAAAAAAACGGTTTCTTTATTTTCTCTCCGTTTTTCCACGCGCAAAATCGCACGAAGGAGAGATGGATTACTATTCGGGAAAGCTGTCTTCCCTGGAGAGAGATATCAGTATACATCGGATGCCATTCTTGTCCTGGGCTTACAACCAAGAACCACAACCCCCGTATTGGGGCCCGATAACTGCTCAGGCCAAGTGAGTTCTATCACGTCCTCTCCATCCCCCTAGTACTTTGATCTGAGCTGATTTCGAGAATTTTAGTTTTTGTGAAGAGGTACGTTGTCAAACTCGGCTGCTCCGGGGACCTTCGAGCTGGAGGACGAACTGATGAAAAAACAGGACTATATCATCACAACTTATATTGCCGAGTTCGTTAGCACCTTGACGAATCTCATTTATAGTGAGTCAAATTCTTACATTCTTAAGCCAATCTTCTCTGGGCCCTGAAGGCAAGGACTGGGTCGTATCATGTCACGTGACTCAAAATCAGGACGTTACCTGGGGCCTTTGATAGCAGGGGATCATCACGGATATCGCGCTGCTCAGTAGGAGAATCTCTAAGGATCTGGGCTAACTGTTACCCTCATAGTCTTCTATGCTTACCATGGCATCAAGTCGAATTCCTGCCGTCCAGATGCGATCTTGAGGAATCTGCCCTATTTGGGTATTGCGTCTGTCGGGATCGGATCGGGCATTTTCCATGCTTCGCTGAAGAATTATACGCAATGGGGTATGTAAAAATTCTCATTCTTTGCGTTGTGATGACTCGAATGTGCTTTTTGCTGTGGTTGGATTTTCAGGATTTTGTACCAAAGTCCCTCCCATGTCAGCTGTCGTCTCTACCTCCATTGTATCAAGTGACCATCGCCATATCATTTTTGAGACAATCGACGAAATTTGATCACAAATTTGCTAACTTTACTTCAGGTGATGATCTTTCGATGCTAGTAGCGACAGCTACGGTCATTCATCGGGCTTTCACATTTGATAAATCCATTTCCTATACCTTGGTCCATGGAACCATACTCACGGCTGCTATGACGGCGTTTTCCTTGTGGCACTGCATTACGGATGAGCTTTTCATGCACTCGGTTGTCTTTGGTAAGCATTCCCATCGCCTGCTGATCTCAATTACTTTTACACATAAGCTAATTAGATTCGTGTTAGGTATCATGATTGTCATAGTTGGAACTAAGACAAGATCGATCATCAAGGCGCGAGTGACTGATGTTGTAGTCCAGAAAGATGTACAACGTCTTACTGCATGGGGGGCCAGTATGTATTTTCTTTTTTTTGCACACCAAACCATCTTCCTCCTCTCCACGCCGGAAGTCCCTTGCTATAATCCACGTTGCTAATGATTTCCAGTATTCTTCGCGACCGGCTTCGGCCTCTGGAACATCGATATCGCGTATTGCGGCCAGTTGACGGATTTGAAACGTACAATCGGCATGCCTTGGTCTTTCCTATTTGAGCTTCACGGATGGTGGCATATTTTCACTGGATTGGGTGCTTATATTTGTGAGTGAAATGTTTCTCATGTCGTTTGGTAGGGTGAGAGTGAGACTTTGCTAATGGGTGGTGATTTTTCTAGTCATCGCACTTGTGGAATATCTCACCTCCGAAGAAGCAGGTCAGCCACTTGGAAAACGATTCGCTTGGCCAGTGGGTTATGTCATCACGGGCAAAGGTAGCGAGCAAAGCAAGCAGAATTTGAAAGTTTCGAATGGGAATGGAGAGGTGAAGAAGTTGAGGTGATGAATTTGTGGGCGGTGGCTGCGAGGGACCCTAAGATGCTGCTTTACTGGTTTGGACGAAATTCTTGGAATCCGCGCACGGATACTGGGATGTCTATGTATAGCATTTGTAGGGCGTTGGTTTGACACTTCGATTGACGCTAGATTTGCGAGAGCGTGCGCTTGCAACTTGAGGAGTCTTTGGGAGTCGAAAGAGGCGAAGGGGAGTAGCTGAAGCGAGAGACTGCTTAGATGAGATACCTAGATAGACGATGCGGTGTTTATTAAAATGGAGTTTGTTGATACCCCCGTATCATGCTGGCTTCTAATGATGCAGTGGTGTGTATAGATTGTGGTAGGTTTGGATGCAAAGGATTTTCGGTTTCTGAACGCTTGCTAATTCTTAATAGAGACTACAGTAAGGGGATATGAGAATCTGGAATCTGCGAGAGACATCTCTTGGAGACACCTACAGTACTCTGACATGAGTTATTATACCAACAATTTCAAAGTTTTGAATCTTCCTCTTCCTTTTCGCCATCAACCCCCTCCTTCCCATCTCGCTTCAGGTCATCAACCTCTTCCTCCCCCCTCTTTTCAACCTCACTCTCCACCACGGCACCCCCCTCCTCCACCTCCTGCCTCCACGCCTCCCTAAACCTCTCCTTCCAATCCACCTCACTCTCCATCATACTCCCAACCACCCCCGCGGTTCCAGCCCCGGCCACTACACCAGCGCCCGCAGCCCCAGCACCAACCACCCCCGTCAAAGCCGCCCCTCCCATCGCCACACCCTGACACCACGAGAACAAACTCCCCGCCTGCACGATCCCAATACTAGCCTGCCATCCCGCAGCCACAGAACCCAACACTGGACCTGCCGCCGAGAAACCCACCGCGCCGAGCGCAAGTGGCGTCGCAGCTGCCCCCGCGAGGGTTACCGAGCCTGCGATTCCGAGCTTGAAGAGCGTGGGGTGATCTTGCCGAATTTTTTGTAAGAAGGGTCGTTTTTGGAGGGTGTACCATTGCATGAGCTCGGTCCCGAAACGGGGATTCCAGCATGCGAGGAAGAGCGCGCTGTGCCAGAGTTCCGCGGGGAAGGAGGCGCTGGAGATGTCGTTTATGATTTGTTGTGAGGTTGTGAGGTGCGAGAATGGTGGTGTCCCGACGAGGATCTCGAAGATGAGGGAGCCGAGCGCGAAGGATTCTGTGCGTTTGATCTTCATGAGGGGATCTAGGTTCTGGGTGAGGGTGCTGGGGATGTTTTGGTGGAAGGGGTAGTAACGGGGTTCATTCATCGACTGGTTCTTAGTGAGGGTTGAGACTTCACCGGAGGGATACAAGGTGAATTCGAAGTCTCGGATGGCCTTCGAGGCTTCGGATTCTGGGGTTAGGATTGTTTGGAAGATGTGGTGGCACCATGTTCGACGTATTTCCATGGGGAATTCTTCAAAGGAACATTCTTTGATGTCGCGCGGAACGATGTGCTCTGGGGAGATGGCACGGAATTGCGATTTCGAGAGGCTGGATTGTGGGATTGAGGGTTCTTTGGGGGTGGCGACGAGAGCGCGGCAGATTGCTGTGAGTGTGGCCATGTTTGGTTGTGGTTTGGTTGTGATGTGACGGGGAGATGTGGTTTTGAGATGTGAAGTGAGGTGAGGCTGAGCATGCAGTTTCGAGCTCGCTTATTGTCGAATCAGGTCAGGGGAGGATGTAACCATATAAAAACTTGGGCTCAGAGTTGTAATTCAGGTAAACCATTATATCTCGTAAAAGTCTTATCTCCGTAAACGATAAATTTGATTAAATCTTATTCTCCCTAGCTTACCCGGTGAAAATCTAGGTTACCCGGGAGAGACTGAAATTCGTATTAGCGAAGCGGGAAAACTTAAATAGGAAAGCGTGAAGAAAGATAGAGAGAGGAAAAGAATAATTATCTTGCAAGGAAACTTGAAAGGAAACTTCATTCCGCCGCTTACCCCGCGATGCGATCCAGATTCCTCCCCCGCTAGTGAGACTAGAAAACGATAAGTAAAGTAACCATATAAAAGAGTTGTTGGAAACTTCCTTTTACCCATTAGCCTTTACTAATAGCCAGAGGAGCAGGGAATAAACTCAGATTACAATTCCTAATGTATACTTTTCTCCTCCTTCCTTTTATATGTATATGAAATTTTGACACCTTTTCCCGCTCCGTGTTATGAAATCTAGATAAAACTCTCAACGAACTCACAAATAATTCGAATTCGTAAGATTCATACGAATTCGAATCGAATCGAACTATTAAAAAAACGATTCATTAACCTTACGAATCAAATCGAACTTTAGATCGATTCGATTCGAATTTATTCAAATTCATCAATTAAATAATTAATATATATACATATTATAAAGCATTAATTACGGTAAAACATCCACCTTTTAGCCTACGATACACCTTCTATTTTAGATAATAGCTTAGATTAACTTAAAAGAAAAAAAAAACTATAAAAGAAAGAAAAGAAATAGATAAGCTTAATAACCCTAACACCTATCTACGTAATTAACCCCCTTAATAAATACCGAGCACAAAACTTTACTATTAAAAAACTAACAAATTAATTCGTAATTCGTACGAATCAAATCGAATTTTAACGAATCGAACTATCTATTTTAAGGTCACGAATCGAATACGAATCGAACTACGCCAGGATTCGATTCGATTAGATTCATTGGAAGCTCTAAATCTAAATGCGCACTAAATAAAACAAAACAAATAATAGCTAAGAAGGAGAAAAGGAATGAATATAAACCGTCCTTTGAGATTAAATGTGTCTATATGATTGGTTAATAATTGGAATACACTTATATGAGTATGATATCAGGATTTTAGACTCACCTCGCCCATAATTGACGCCAGACAACCACCACCCTATACTGAGAAACGATATCGACGTCGACGGTCCTCTAAAGTCAATATTAGCCATTATCAAAATCCCTTTGATTGATTCCACAAACTTGAAACTACCACTTCTCTCGCCTCCACTGTAGCATTCTCCATCACAACAAAATGCCAAAGACGTCATGTCGAAGGAATGCAACCAGAAGAACCACGTTTCTTTTTGTCCGAAAGCGATGAAAAGAACGGGCCTCCAACATCGATTACAACGACGGTCCCTGAACCGCTAGAAGTATCTGGTGATGTCGAGTCTGTACTGCTTGAGGAAAAGCCCGCTAACTCGAGGGAATTTGAGGGGGTTGTTGATGCCATTGTGAGTCTGGACCGGAATTTCTGGTTGGGAAATTTGATAAAGGTACAGTAGTTGAATGTGAAATATAAGGATGAGATTGCGAGGGAATCAGGACGTTTGAAAATCTCCAGACTCGCTAGTTTCTTCAAACTAAGATTTGGAACTGAGAGAAAGAAAGGATAAGGAGATAAGAGGAATTGAATCGATGCTGATTTTTCCAAAGACAAAGATATCTTCTATTCGTATATATATACCAATCTCGAACCTCCTCTTTTCCTCTCCGACAAAAACTGTTCGGCGAAATGTATATTCTGGCCATGATGTTGACCCAATCGCGAAGTTCATGAGCCCAGGCGAAATTTCATTCAGCCCTACGAGATCGCAAAGATTCCAAAAGCAGGAGAGATAAGAGAACTCGAGTATTCTTGAAAACGCGAACTGGTTTTTGGCTATAAGCTGACGAGACCTGGCTGTTTGGCTGCCTATTCTAATAACGATCCTAAATCTTGTTGTTAACCACTTGATACGTATGATTAGAAGCGTGGCATTAACGTATTGAGCCTCATTTCCGTGAGGCGAGGAAGGATGAAAATATATGTGTCTGAGTGATGGAAAACTCATCAGCTTATTCTGAAGCAGAGTTCTGCAAGATATAGTTGCTTTCGCATTGTTGTTGAACCCTAGATGAGGAACTGATTCTGTGTCTCCTGGTTGTTCGGGACTTAAGTTGGCGTTGAAATCAGCTCAAACGTATGCCACTTCTTTCGAAATCCCGTCAAAAGTATGCACTTGAAATTTCGTTTGTGGCTATACAGGTAGTGACGACAAATTGGAAAATTCTTCAACGAAGAGTGAAGTATGAAACCTACCGACTGCATTTGAGAATTGAAGATAGCTGCGACGAGAGCGGTCATTACAATCTTAAGCAACAAGGGAGACTTCAGGAGTAATACGGTGCTCACAAATCCAAGTCCTCGGTAGATTATTTCGAGATTGTTTTGGGCCTTGGCGTGCATATCGATCCACCAACGAAAAAAGGCCCTGCAATAGATAGGCGCAAATGATTTTTAGTGGTGAGACTTCGTGACCTGATCAAACGGCGTTGCATTTTCGCTTGCCAGAGCTAAAAGTGCGCGTGTTGTGGCAGCTGCAGTGACCAGGGGTTAAGGGGCACATTGCAGCGGGTAAGCGAGCTACTAAACCTGGATAGGACAGTTTGCGAGCAATTACGTCAGCTCTGTAAGGCGTACTTGGAAATACACGAGAAACGTTGATCTTATCGCTTAAAATTTCACTGGAACTTTCAGCTCGTTTCGAAGGCATGAGGTTGTTCCCAATGGCAGAACGACATGACAGACATGGGCCGACCTCTACGGCAGTCTTCCTTTAAAGACTCACGCCTGGACTTGGGACGTACCCGAGTAGAACAAATTTTGGTTCTTCGATTCAGACTCGCCACAAAACTTTCTTTCAACAAATTAACTTGCTTCAAAAAAAATAACAACAATGGTAGGCGGAAAAAGTGTGGGTTGCACGACCTGCAGGCGTCGTAAGGTCAAGGTTCGTACATGAATTACCCTTCACCGATTATTCTTATTGATATGAAAATGACCTAACCTTTCAACCGAAGTGTGACGAGCGCTTCCCATTCTGTGGAAATTGCGAGCGAACAAAAAGACAATGTGACGGTCCAAAATCGCGCTTTATCCGCTACGTCAAGCCCGGCAAAGAAGAAGATATGAGAGAGTGGCAAATTTCAACGCTCAAAATCAGCTCTCAACCTACCAAGACGTCCATAGAGTTACTCGCTGCCAATCTGGTATCCAGATTGAGCGATTATCTTGGGCCTGGTCGTAGGTTGACGCAACTGGGGCCTCACATAGCGCACCTACCCTCACGACTAGGACATAATGCTGCACTTGATGCTTCATTGAAATGTCTTTTGGACCTCCACGAAAACCTTATGGCCAATGATGGCGTGGTTTACCACGGAAATTTGAAAGACTACGCTAGAACTATCTCATTGATTAGAAAAGATATAAATGAATTCAAAAGCAAGACTCCTCCGGAAACTGTGTGCGCTGCTATGATACTTGCAGCTTATGAGGTATGTAAGCTTCACTGCTTCAGCAAGGTCTTACAACTAATTCAGTTGACTTAGGAGTTCTGTCATGATGACAAAATGGGCTCGGTAGCCCATTCTGGTGGTGCTTCAGCTATTATTGAGTCTTGGGGTCCAGAGGGCATAGCTTCGGATTTCCACTTCTGTCTCTTTGCCTCCCAGTATGGCAGAATTGTACGGCTTACACTTTCCTACAACGTTGTATACGAAGCTGACCTTTCTTCAAGATAACCACCTCGTTCAGAAAGAAACAAGATTGCTATTTGACCTTGCCCAAATGGGATGCTCTTGCCAAAAGGATTCCAGACATTGACCCATACCTTTTGGACAGTTTGAGGGCTTTGTCTTGGCTGCCATCTGTCTTGAAAGATATTGAACAGTCAAAATTGGATCCTTCCTATTCAGCGGTCCCTAGAGCGAAGTATTTCAAGACGCAGGTTTCCAAGAATGCATTCGCTTTGGAACAAGCGATGCAAGATCCCGCGGTTGTTCAAGAGATCGAAGGGTATGCGTCGTCTCCCTTCCCAACAACGTATCATTTTCTCGAGGAGAAGTATGGGATAAGAATGTGCATGTACTGGGCGCAAACAATCATCGCGAACAAAATCTTGGAGAGGCTTGGTCAGAGCAACCAGGCACTCAAAGAAGAGTCTAAACTTGCAGCTAAAGGTATCTGCAAGTCGCTTCCCTTTTTCCGAGATAGGAAGCCGATGGGAGTTTCTGCTTTGATGCTGTTCATAGCGTCCGCTTTTGGTGTGGAGACACCTGCGCGGCGCGTCGAACTTGTCAGAGAGGTCCAGTACTTGTATGAAGGATTTCCGCCCCAGATTGGGGAAAAGATGATCCGTTCTTTGGACTTCACGTTCAAATTTTTGACGGGAGATCATGCTTTGATTCAGTCAACGCAGTAACCCAACCAAGACTCTCAGGGTGAAATTTTCACACTTAGAATTTCTAGGGCAAATTTATTACCTGAAGCGGATTGTTTTTGCGCTCATCATAAGCCTCCAATTTCAATTGCATGTAGTGCCAAGTGCCCTTGGCTCAAAGGAGTGGCCGGTAGTTTAGACAGACGCTTTAGAGCCTCAAAGGCCCCAAATTGGGCCCCCAATGAAAGGTATAAAACTCAATTAAGAAAAGAGAAGGAGTTCTGCTTCGCGCATGGAAATCCTTCCCCCTCTTTGTTAGGTGATAGATGCGAGCACTTGTTCAAATATCGAAACAAGGTTCAAAAAGGGAGATTTCTTGCAGAACGATTCTACTTGTGAGACGCTCAATCAGTTAAACATTGGGAGATGACACCATCTTTCGCCCCCATTCAACTGCCAAAACCCGAGGTAGTGGTTCTGCCCTACCTTCCACCCGCCACCGGGCCCGAGAGACTTCCTAGTACTCGGTAGATGGTAATAAGCTGCATAATTTTCACCGAAAGAGGTTAGAGGTATCATCTCGGTGGAATACAATCCTAGCTCTTTCGCACCTTCGGTCCCTCCATGCAATTTAACGCCCGTGCTCTCATCTACGAGGAGGTGAGAAACAAGGAAGAGAACCCTAACGTTGTAATACGACGCTGCAAGGATATGGCGGGAGGTGTGAAGGGGTACATACAATATATTTATGCCACGTTCCCAGGCTAAGGCTGGATCCAAAAACAGGGGGAAATAAGCGAGGGCATCGTTGAGGACTTTGGCGAAGAAAGCTTATCGGCAAAAATCTTCATATCACTAGTTAGTAATACTGAAAAAAGCCCTAACGGAGATTTCATTTTGCATAACTTCAGGGCTTGTGGGTTCGGCTTATTGTATGGCATATTCAGTACTAACTACCGGCAGAGTCGCGGACAGGGGGGACGCCTATCGCAAGTAGCTAAGTAATATTCAATTCGTACACTAAGCGTAGCCAATTTATCTTTCCTCTGGGAGGTACGACATAATTTGCATTGATAACATCTACCAGTAAGTTCAAAGTACAAGTAGTTCTGTTGGCAAGTACCGTAGTTCTGCTGGAGGTTATCATCTGGGGACACATAACTATAATGTGCACCGTATAATACCATTCCATATATACCAAGGAGTAAAACTACCGTAAATACTAACTGCATAGCTTTGTAGGTGAGGAGCGAGACTGGTACATATTTGCCTTGATATTGAAGCAATGAGTCCATGTTGAAGAAAGCGAAAAATCGGGAGGGGCCACTTGCGCAGGGTAAGCTAGATGTGCAAACACTTGTTTTTGTGCATTCAAGAATTTTTTTTTGGATTTAGAATTTTGTTTTTCTCTTGTACCCTCTTTACTTTCGCTCGCTCCCGGTTCTAGAATTAAATTGTCGCAATTTTGCCTTCACGGCGCGGGGTTGCCTTCGCTACCGGGTAACCTAGCTGTGAGGGAGATGCCCAGGCAAGATCACTTCCCAAAAACACCCGGAGTATATATCAGTAGAAGAAAAAAACTTTGCCAAATCCTAGAACCGAGTTGCCACTCACAGAATTCATGGATACATGCTTGTATTCTGTGGTGGAGTTCGCAATCTCCTTCTCTCACCCTCACCCTCACCTTCGACACACATCAACTCATCGGCGCTCGCTACCCAAAACCTCCGCCCTCCGCCTACCATATAAACCGAATAAACGAAATCACCTCCACCAATCACATCCCGAAGTCCTTAAGCACCTAGTTCAGTTGGTTCCACGGAACCCAGATCCCAATGGAGAAGTCCTTAGGCTCGAGGTGGTGTTTAAATTGCCTTTTTAAAAATCCTGCACGCAGGGTTTCTAAACTCCGGCTTCGGCTGGGGTGGAGTTTTACTGGATTTTTTTTTTGGAATTCTTTTGGTCGCGGGATAGTGAATCTTTTGAGAGAAAAGTAAAAAGGTAAAAAGGGTAGCATGGAGTGAGTTACTAGTGAGGCACCATCATTTTCTTCGTAAAAATTGACTCGGTATGAAGAAATCCATTCACATTTTCCCCTTTCGTGCACTTGACAACATAATACCATAACTTCCATTTTCAAAAACCTTTACCCCAGTTCCCGACCCTCCTCTCTAAATCTGAAACCCCTGTATTATCTTTATCCAACAAAGCTCTCGCTGAATCCAGCATGAAAGCCTCCAGGAACTCATTGCTCTACTTCTTCGTGGGCGTAAAGTTGAAATACCAACTGATATCAAACTCTCCCAGATCATAATCATCATCAGTCAACTCCCCAAAAGCACCATACGACAAATCTACACATAATCAGCCGTCAAAATTTTCTCTCGGGCCTCAGATTGCCCTTCCCTCCACACCTTCAACAAAAAGTTTCATGCTCATAAGATGATAAGACTTACCGATATGTGTCTCAGCACAACTCTCACACGTATCCTCAATCAAAATTGTAATGCTAGTCCCAGACTTGGGCCCACTAGTAGCAGTAACGATGATTTCGCCATTGCAATAATCAAGTCCATTATCCATCCAGTATGTGCCTAGCGCACCAATCCAGACCGAATCCGAGTTGACGTTTCCACAGGAACCGGCGACACCGTCTTGGTAATAGAAGGTTGCGATACCAGAGTAGACCGTACGAGGAGCCAATCCTACGGCGGGGTTTGGTGAAGTGAGGCCTATGGCGGCGCTGAAGACAGTAGGAAGGAGGGAGATGAGAGGAAGGGTTGCAAGTTTGGAAAACATGATGAAGATTTTTGGGAGGTTGCGGTTGTAAGTGTGAGGAGGAGGTGATAAATGAGCTGATGACCTGGTTGTTTTGTTGGGGGAATGACCTAGAGCTTTATACTTTTCAGGTCATGAGTGAATGGTTCTTCGCGTAGCTCTGAAAGTAGCTGAGATTTGAGTATGTAAGTGACTGCTTTGAGACAAGGCCTCAAGTTTCGTCCCTGCCATATTTATACCATGCACATCTTTACACGATGCAACGTTGAGTTTGCTACGACTGCATATCTGATTTAAGATGGGGTGACCATAGGTCCATACAGTAGCACATTTAGGCTTTAGATATCCTACCCAGCCCTATCAGATAAAACTATCAATAAAAGAGAATGCACGGCCCATCATTTCCAAGGCTTTCCATAAATCCTTTCACCAAATACCAAAATATTTTTACAAAAGCAGCAAAACTTTCTTGAAATACCGCGACTTAAAAAGCTGTGCCTCAAATATCTATCGTGAGATCTCAGCTCGTTTAGTAAGACGAGCTTTCACGACGAGTGCATTACACTCAGACTATAGCCTGCAAGTAAGATGCACTTGTTGAATCCTTCAATAAAAAAAAGGACCAGTGAAAGTCACCGAGGTACTGAATGAGGCTCAAACATAAGCTTTTCTGTGCCGCCGGTTCTCCCCCCTGAACCTCGCATCAGGAGCCTCTTCAATGAAGATCGAGGTCCCTTTAGTTCAAAGCCAATTATTTCCTGGCTGGGATGCGGCAATTGTAAGAGTTGGGGCCATAGCTCGTCGCACACTTTAAGCGAGATCCGCGACCCCACCATAATTTCCTACCCTCAACTTTAAAAATCAATAACAAATCA